>JBCAUA010272446.1:0-19946 GCA_038406235.1 Peronia verruculata | reverse complement strand
GTTTGACCCAGTTATTGAGAAGTGGGTAACTCAAAAATCCAGTTTATCAAAATCCAGGTCGATGCCCAGCACTACTGTTCAGGATACAGTGGAACAGTAAAGCTACATTATGCAGAAAATGGTTTTACCTTGAACAGGGGAGCAGCATGAAGAGGCTGTTCTCCCATACACACCAAATCACTGCCCACACCTGGGGGGGGAGAGGACAAAGCAAACTGCGATGAAGGTTCTTTACAGATATATCAACAAAACATGTACTAAGGTATGGTAAATTGCAGCAAATTTGTGAATGGCTTTATCCTGTCACTTAGAAAAATTACAAAATAAAGAGCAATACTGGGCATTTTCCTTCTCAGTTTTCTCTAGTGCTGATTATTACCAAAAGAAAACTAACATGGCTTGTCCTTGTCAAAATGAAAATGATCAAGTTGAGAGAAACTACATCAGAAGACAAATACTAATGTATTTACTTTATGGTCATTGGCCATATCTATTGTCTCCTTTCTCTTTGTTATCCTCTTTTCCAGAGTTCTGAGTTTCACCCCTCTTGACTTGTTTAATCAGAATTCCACTTTTCTGAATACAGGTTAGAGACAGGAATCACCAGCTTACCACAGTCGATAGTTCTCTGTTTGGTGATATTAGCCAGTTGCCTGTCCACTTCAAACACTCCAGGACCAGGGGTAATGACCACAGATACTTTGCCAGTACGGTCAAAGTTACGGTCCAGGTAATAATTCTCAAACACTGTGGGCAGAAAACAGTGCATGTGTTCAGCTCATTACAGCATGTATGTGAGCAATATTTTACAGTTTGCCAATATGGTTAATGTCACTTGTTCTCTGGGAAATATTTTTAACCACTGAGGGGGAAAACAAGTTTTAAATGAATAAAATTTTCATTCTTCAATCACTAACCAGGGAAAAAAGATGCATGTTATATTGTATTGAACACAATCATACTTCAACTATTGACAGTCAATGTGTACATACAGAATTAAGTTTTCTGCAAACAATTCACTCACATGTCTCATTCACATTCCAACATGCAAAGCACATCATATAAAAAAGAAAGAATACAATACTGTGGTTTTGGCTGGCTTACAATTGAGAGACATGTTGAGTGTTTCCAAAAAGTTTCCTTGAGATGCCACTGAGATGCTGCCCTTGGGCATTCTGAAAGCTCCATGGTGCGTGCGCTGATGGTAGTGCAGTACTAGGTTCTCGTACTCATTGAACAAAGTCCTGAGCTGTCGCAGCACAGACGACCACTCTTCATAACGCTCATTCTGTACAATCACCCTGCAAGACATCAAAATATGAGAATTGAGCTCATACCGTAAAACAGAGGATCCAAAACCAAGTCACAGTGACAATCACATATTAGCATATCACCAATACAGATGAAGAAGATTAATGTGTTCATTAACACAAAGTTCCAACAATTGTCAGGTTTCTAGTCAGGGCACCATAGCAGTGGTATAGCAATGTCACAAACAATCTGCCTTCAACAAATCATGCCTGAGATGTAAAAAAAAAAAAAAAATACCTACTTGAAGAGCTCAGTTTCAAGAAAAGCAAGACATTTCTATAACCATCCTTATTTTGTAGACAAATCACTGAGTTTATAATGAAAACTGCAAACAACACCAAATATATAAAGGTATACCTCACCTGTAAAAATCTTCATAGATTCTTCCTTGAGAGTCAACCTGCAAACATTCTCTCACTGAGGTGGGGAATTCATCTGCAAAATACAGAAAACATTACATTATGATCAACAGAATGAACATTCTATCACTTTTCTGCTGCCTATCTCTGTCCATGCTCAATGTGCAAATCAGTATGGATTCCTGACACAATCACTACTACAAATACAAAAATTCTGAGACACAATTAATGTCATACTTAAAACGCTGGTTACTTGCAACTTTTAAAAATCCATAATGATCGAGCTACATCTTTCATTGGCCTTAAGAGGAAATCAACCTGTTCCCATATTTTGAAGCTATTTGACAGTTTTTCCTTCTGGAAAAAAAGTTCCCCACTAAAAAAAACGGAGAAAGCTTTAGTGACAAACACCATATTCTGAGACAGCAAGATACAGATATCTTATTTCGTTTCTTTCTCATTCATTTTACAAGTCTTAAAAAAAAAAAACAGTACCATGCTGCGTTCTCATACACCTGCAAGACAGAGGCAGTTTCATACTCACCCATCGACTGAGCTTCATAGAAGGTTCTTGAGAAGAGGACAATTGTCACATCATGCAAACAGTTTTGCTCCTGATAGAGGAAAAACAGAAAGGATATGTATCAAATCAATACCTGGATCTGAGAATAAACCTGTATTTTCACAGTGATACAGCAGTCACCGAAATGTTTACTGAGTCAATTTTTGTCCCCCCAAATTTTCACAGAATTTCATCATCACCATCACCGTTCACTGCCCCTTCCTCAGCCTCAGCCATAGAAGAGATCTCTAGTCCCTTTCCTCTATTTCACTCTATGAATAAATATATCTAACCCTATTCATTTCTTCATCCTAGCATGAATCTTTCTTGCAAAGTAAGATCCACCGAGATCCATCCATTCTTAGTGTGTGCAAACTCCCATCTTTGTCCTCATCACTTGGGGTTTTAAATTTATTGAAAATTCAATATCTTTCATTTTTTATATACCATGTACACTATTAACAACAAACTCTTGCAATTACATTTTGCTGTTACTAGTATTAGGCATGGCTGTTGCAATATTAAGTTCTGCAAGATGTCCTGTTTAGCATCAATGTGATAGTTTCCTAGCCAACAAAGTTTGATGCTTCTAACATGGAAACTTCACACATCTGGCTGAATAAACAGAAGCCATCAAAGTGAAAAGATTTGTTGTCATGATAACTACTTAAAGCTAATAAACTCACAATATCCTCTATATCCCTTTCACACATCCCTTCCCCTTGCTCACCTTCCACTTGTCAAAGAGATCTGTCAGAAATCCATTAACAGCTTTCTCAAAGTACAGGTCACCATGGAGGTCAAAGTCCCACATCTCTGTACTCATCTGGATAAAAATCTGCACCACAGCAGTGGGAGACCTGAACACAATCTGTGGGCCAGAAAAAGATAACAATGGCAATCATGATAAATTGCACCCTGATACTAGAGCATATTTTAAACAAGAAGCCCATTACATATAAGAAACCAGCCCATTCAAATCTTGGCTAATTGCTCTAAAAGACTGATTTCTCAACAAAATATTCAAGACTTCATGGCACACCATCAGTGTCACTTAGTCATTACCATACAGTGACAATATGGTTCACTGTTTTCCATGAGCTATTGGTCTTTTGCTCAGACTGTCTTCTCTCTTTTTTTTTTTTTCTTTTTAATGCATCACCAATCTTCAGACTTCAGTCACACAGCAAATCACCCGGGATCTTTTCCTGCTGCCCAAAAGCCTTTTTCCCATCCAACTGTTAATGTCTGTCATTGTTTGTAAAACAATTTTCATTACAAACCCCAGAATATCAATATTGCTGAAGTGTAGTAATGTATGTCTTACAGGAAATCAAAACTGCCTTTGATAGTCCAATTGCTATAAAGGACAGTTCTGCTTCATTTGAATACAATGAAATTAAATACGATGTGCCACTACTTGTCAAAACAAAGCACGGGATCAGAATTACAATAGCTCCATATTACCCACTCCTCTCTTCTACTTTCATTTTGTATTCCTTTGCCTGCACCACCAGACTATGATTTCTGAAAGGTGTTAATGGACGTCTTATAGTCCAAGTATCCTTACCAGCTATGGTGATTATTCTGTCCTCAATGGCGTCCATGGGAAGATGATTGATATCTTATTCATTAACACATGTATAATACAGCCTGCCTGCGTGTCACTCTTACCCTGGTGGTTTCTGTGATGACTCCACATGTCACATTCTCTCCTCTGGCCCATAGCTCATTCACACTGGCTCTGAGAAAGCAAAAAAATCCACATCAAACAAAACAACAAACAACTACATGGAAACAGGGAAACTGACAAAGATCAACACTGTATATAAAATATTTATAAACACAATACAATTTCTTGCAACACTGTCCATATCACAAATTCGAGCATAACTAATTTTTCAACAAAGTCCTACCATTGATAACCACTCCTCAATTCTGAAGAATATGGTCTATAACTGAACACAATCATGGATTCATTCTGCTGGCCACAACAGAGTACTATACAAGCATGTCCATGTAGACAATATGCAGCATGATCTATATCAATTATGCTTCTTTTTTTTTTACCAAACTGTAAATGAAACCACTGTACTGTAATAAACACCACTTTAAGTTTTATAATTTTGTTATTCCTAATAAACAGTAAAAAGTTTTTTGTTTTCTTTTTTTCATGTGAGCTTGCAAACCTTTCAAGGATATTTCCTTCAGATGTGAAGGAGTAAATCTTTATAAAATAAACTGATTTAGTTCACTTCTGTGCTAAGTATCATATTTTTTCAATTTTAATTTAAAATAAAACTTTTCTTCTGAAGCTGAGAAAGTCAACACTGACAGAAGGCAAAATGTTAAATGAATGGTTCAATCCTTTGACCACTAAAATATTGTAATCGCCAATGTTGTAATTTGTCGAGTTTTCAGTAGCACTATGGACAGTTGCTATAAGCAACTGACACTGGTCATTCACTCTCACACGAGGAGGTGACAAACTCAACACTAAAAACTTTGGCAGGTCTGGAATGTGCAAAGGGCAAAGCAATACTGCTAATACTGACCTCATCTCAGCAAATTCAATCTGTTTCTTCAGATAGACACAAGTGTTGGTCTGCAATATTAAACACAATGTCTGAATGAATGAAACCTAACTTGTGAACATCCATGGACCAGTTCATCCCAATCAGTTCAGTCAATGAAAACAAATCACTACAAATTTAAAATTACTCATATCCAGCTTTGTCTGCTTGTCCAGTTTTTCTTGCCATTTCCTTGCCATTCAGACTTTTCACACTTCATAACTGAGATTTTTCACAAAAATATTTGAACCATCTGACATTAGCTTTCCAATTGATTTTGTATTTTGTTATACTAAAAAAAATTCTGAAAAAGAAATCATGAGCTTTTAACCTTATCTGGTACTTGTAGTTTTGAGAAAAGAAAATGAATAAGTAATTTGATTATTGCAAAATTGCCAAAAGGTGGCTAAACATCTTGAAAATAGAAAGTCTCATTAACAGCCAAACAGTTTTCTGGTATGCTTCCATTCTCTTATATAAGACAGAATACGCTCAAGAGATATCTCTTGCAAAAAATGACTAAAACAGCTCTTAACTGACCAGAGTTTTGCACATCCTCCACATGTCACTGCGTCCAAAATATTGATCTTTGAATAAGATCTCCACCAAGTCCAGCCCCACTGACTGTGAAAAGGTCATCAAACATATTTTGTAATAGTTACATGCCTTTAAACATGTCATGTTGTCAAGATATTTGTTCATACCTAAAAATTGACTGCAATATCTGTGTGTTGACAGTTGACCATTGTGTACAACTGTAGACAACAGAAAACCTGAAAATCCAATATCAGCCGGAAATATTTTAAAACATAATCATAATAACAAGCTAGTGTATAATGCATCATTATTAAGAGAGTCTATGTTTCTTTTGAGCAGCATTGTGTCCGTGTATAAGGAATGAAGAGAGAATTCTCTTGCCAAAGCGCTAGAGCCTGACAAGGGCATAGAACGCCGAAAATTTGCTTGAAACGACACAACTCAGCAGTGAAGCGCTTTGGCAAGAGAATTCTCTCTTCATTTCTTATATAATGCATCACTCACGGTTAAGTCCACTAAATCTTTCTGACAGCTTGAAAAGCATGGACTTCAGAATCGCTACTGTTCACAAGACTTCATTATAAGGTATATTGATCCCCATCATCACAACAAGCATAAAACTGATATTGTTGATAACAACCGGTGATGAGCCCATATTTATCCACAAACTTGCATTTCCTGTGATGGATTATGAATACCCAATATCTGAAAGTCTGGTTTCATGTCAAGTAGAATAAGTTTCAAGGTAGAAGCAATACTCACAGCATTGTTCCAGATTCAACAAAATGAGCAAAACAATACCAACAATGCAGTTTGAAGAGAAAGTTCTATACAACTTTTCTAAAAAAAAAACACCCCAAAACAATGTGTTCATAGATCGAAGCTGTGGAAACTGTTTCAATAAGAACTTCTACCACAGAGAAATACAAAATGCAGCTATTACCAAAAATTTAAATGTCAGATTTTTTCCTATTTCAGGTATAACAGCACCTTCAGCAGTTCCATATCAATGTGTGGGCAAAACCTATAAATTCTAATACACATATTTAATAATTTGATACTTAAAACCCACCTTGGCATCCACTTTATTGACCACAACATTGGTGTAAGGTCGCAAACTGAAGACACTGGCAATATTTTGCTCCATGCTGACAGTATCTGCAACAATTGATTCAGCTTCATTACTGAAGTTTGGCAAGATGTTATGATAACACTTTTCAAATCAGAATCACCTAATGTAATATATTATTCTGTCATAGAATGACATGCCTTAATCTGAATTCACATAAGACTCAATTATAATGCAACATGTTTCACTAGCTTTCTTCACTTAACTGTTGTCCCCCAATCTTGAGATCCACTTCCCAATCTCCCATTTGAGGTTGGTGGTCTTGAGTTCTGAGTACAGGCTCCGCCATCTCAAACCAAAATCATATTGTTCTAGTATGTCCTTCCATCACATCAAACTTTATAAAGTGTCAAACACAGAAGGACAAAGTTAATCTTGTGGTGTGACAGGAGTATGGAAACACTGAGACTTTTGCTAGAACCTTTACCTCTTTGCTGGAAGTCCTCTGGCAAGCTCTTGACTTGCAGTAACAGGCGACTATAAAAAGATAAAATTAGGGTGGTCTTGATTACAAACATGGTGAAGCAATAGCATATATTCTATTCTGACATAAATTCCATCAGTTTATACTGGTGTATTTTAGCCAAGCATACTCTATCAGTTTATACTGGTTTATACTGCTGTATGATCATGTCAAGTAATACTCTATTTATTATTTAATATTATTTATATTGAGGACTGGAAAGAAACCACCCCAAATGTAGTCATTTTTCAAAGTATTTGTGTTACCAGAAAATGTTTCAGGATTTCTTATTTTACACTGAGGATCAATCAATATTGTGCTTAAGGATAAAGATGTGAAGGAAAGTTTCTAAAGAGAAATGGCAATAAAATGATGATGCATCATAAAATATTCACATCCTATTAAAAGTTTCAGAACTGTTATTGAAAGCTGGAACTAGATCTAGTAGCAATTTCAACATAATTCTGCAAATGTTAAGCTGAAATGCAACTGAATTTTAAAATGAAAATATAACTTTTTGTGCACTGCACTTGGAGTAATGATTGTGCCTGGGGCCAAGATTTAATGGCATTGCAGAATATGAGACCCAGCGCAAACCACACAGACGGTTTTCATATTTCTTTTTACATATTAAATAAATGATGCTTACAAAGGACCCATATATTTTTAAAAGTACTTGATATTTAAAGTGGTCCTAACCAATGATCCACAATTCCAGAGGTTTCTGTTTGCACATTGCTCTTTCTTAAAAGTGATTGCCTATTCATGTATGTCCTTTGCTGAGCGAGGGAAATGACAGCTATGAAATAAATGAATGCCTAGATGGATATAAATATTCTTGTGATCATTTGACAAGGGAAATAAACTTGGGCAACACTCACTTCCACTCATCCTCGGGATGATATATTTCGAGGACATCTCCAACCTTGACATTTGCAAAATCTTTGGATGATATCAAAATATCTTGATCTGAAACAGATAAATGTTGGCATATATCAAAGTATATCGTTTACATGAGTTTTTATTTAAACTAGCGTAAATCTAGACTTTCATTGTAACGGATATGCACACTGTCTTTAAAATTTTCAATATTTATCAACAAATTTTGTGTGGGATGAGTTCCATTCTCTGAGCATATACTCTAGCTTTAGACCTCATCTAAATAATTCTGTCTCTGTGTATGCTAAATCTAGAATCTAATTTGCCTTTTTGACTACTTCACTAAAAACAAAGCAAGACACAAAAAAATCAGTGCCTCAAGTAGAATAAAATGTATGTTGTACATCACTGGTCATTCCACACCAACCACCCCCTTTTTTTCCCATTGATCTGACATTCCAACCCCTGACCAGCACTTTGCATCTGAATGCAGAATTTTTTTTTTTTTAGGCATCGCATGCTGCTGATTGGCACTGACTAAAGACTCTGGGGAAGAGGGCCCAAATTCAGGAGTATAATCTGCTCACTAATGAAACTGAAAAACAGCCAATGGCTCTGAATGCTTCTTGTGGGAGAATAGAGGATGGGTTCTGGTTTTGTCTCTTGTACATCTAAAGTGGTGAGACTGACTGAGGATCAAGATTAGAGTTGATGGAGTGTGGAAGACTGACCATATCACTGATGCTTAGATCTAGCACAGGACTGCAAACTTGGCATAACAGTGAGTGAGGTGACTGCTTTTCAGATGTAGATCTATCTCTAGATCTAGAAGACTAGATCTAGATATCTAGGCTATCTGCCCATTGTAAAAGGTTTACAGAGCTCGATTTCTTAAGGAAAACCAATGCTTACTTTTATGCGTCTTGTAAGTATGAACGCACAGCTTGCATGTTTTCATTTTCCCCTACTGCAACATAGGAATCTTCCTTCTTGCTATGATGGTCTCTGACAAGGAGGAGCTCCTACTGCAACCATCTTTGCTTTGCCAGCAGACGTAAGACTGATCGGGGGTAATGCATTGTGTTGGCAGTCGCAGCAGTATGAAATCGTAGATTTTTGAAGCAGTGAGGGTGGGGCAGGAGGAGAGAACCCTAAACAAACAATGTCAGCTGATTGCCTATTAACAGAGTGAGCGATCCTACCGTTCAGATTTTGAGTAAAGCGTAGATCTATAGGACAAATTGAAATTGACAACACTGCAACCGAAAAAAAAAGTTTTGGGGGATGATTTTGTTGTTGTTTGTTTATGGGGCGGGAGGGAACCGCGGTTAGACCTTGTAGATTTTCCTTTCATGTGATGCGCGTCAGTTATTACGTCTTTCAACCTCCTGATGGAGGTTATCTCTAGTTTATTCATCAGTTAGTTATGCAACCCGTCTGTGCAGAATTTGATCATTTCAGGTGAAAAGAACAATAGTCCTCTTCCAGTGAAACGGATTCGTGTAAGAATGGTTCCATTCATCTTCCTTTGTTTTTATGCTCCGGTTAGGTCCATTATTTGTTGTTTTTTTTTTTGTGTTGTTCTTCTTGATAATGTTTTTACTTGTAGGCCCTGGTGGTTGTTGTTGTTGTTGTGTGTGTGTGTGTGTGTGTGTGTGTGTGTCTTTCTGTTTATCTTGTCTCTCTCTCTACATTTTTTTTTTTTTTTTAACTTCGTCTTTTTTTTTTTTTTTTCACTCCTTTTCTTTTCTGTTCTTTTTTCTATTTCTGTTTTGTTTTTTACTTGTGTGTTCAACTTGCATATAGATTGTATCTCTAAACGACACACAGTAGGCTAACAGTCCCATAGTTTGATTAATCTTTGTCACACTCGTCTTACTTTCGCATGGAAGAATGAACAATTAATATGAAATGGATGGAACGATGGGCGGAGGGACTGACGGACGGAGGGGATAGATGGATGGATGGATGAAGGGAGGGAGGGATTGAGGAATGGATGGATGGATGGATGGATGGATGGATGGATGGATGGATGGATGGAAGGATGGATGGATGGATGGATGGATGGACACTGATTTTTAAAAGTAGTTTTGAAGAGAAGTGAAATTCTGTTGTCGGGATGATGGCTTTTAGTTGTCTAAGTAGACATAATGATACTTCTTGTGTGCAGGGCACAAGCAATTATTGTATCTTCTTGCTGATTACTCAATGACAGATCAAAAACTACATGTAACTACAGTGTAAACTCCATGAGAGAAAAACTAAGCTAACAGATACTTATCTTGTTTTGTTTTGTCTTCTTATTCGTTTGTTTATTGGATATTTTAATTTTTGTTTGTTTATACTTTTTTCCTTTTTTTTTATGTTGGTAAATAAAAGTACAAGAAAAAGAAAAAAAAATAGTTTTAATTTCATTCTTCTTTGTGCTTTTTTTTTTTTCTCCAATAAAAGATCTGAAAATGTTACCAACTAAGTCTTGCTTGAATCTGAAGTTTTAAAAATTCTTTATTGTATTATAAAGGCTGTCAAATATTCAGCAAAGGAATGACAACTGCTGTTGTTCATGGACCATTATGATGCACGAGTCTCTAGATTACTATGATAACTATTATCTGTCAGCATCACCAGGTACAGTGTTGGTTGCTGAAGCCAATGACACTGATAGGGTAATTATCTTTCATTTGTTCCAGTCTTCGAAAACTCTGCCCACTTCATGGATTCTGTTTCCACTGCACTGGGAGATGTTACCAATGAGAGAATGTTGTGGTCTGTCTCTCTTGATTTTAGTCTGAGCCTTGCCTAGAAAGACAATCTGCATAAGTTTTTGTCTCTTGGTTTCCTAACACATGATGCACATATCTCAATTTCTTCCAGTTATTGTTGGTTACTTGTCCCTGATTTTTTCACTTTACTTTCATTCATTCTTCTGTCTGTTCAACCAACCCTGAGTAGTCTTAAAAGAAAACACCTGTAAGGGATTTCAGTTCTTTTATCATCTTTTCCTTGGATATACAACTAAATCAATAGATTTGTTTCATATTAGCGAACTGTTGGAGATCGCCGTCTAATTTTAGTAGGGGGATATAAACACCTTAAACTATTCATTACCACTGACATTGAAAAACAGAGATAAAAAAGCAGGAATCCATGACAATTTTTCTCAGATCTCGTGGTGGATCAGTAACAAACAATGGGTGTTTTATTTTTGGCAGGGGTACAAACACTTCACAGAGGATTTCCAGGTTTTTGCTTAGTCGAATATGAACTATATGTGTTAAGTCTGCTTTTGTATTCAATGCAGAACTCCTCTCAAGAATAGTACAATCTGGCCCAACTATGCTGACATGCTGTATAGATGGTTAAAAAAAAGAAAAAGACTCAAACTTAAAAGACTTTTAAAAACTAGGGTATTTGATTAGTGTTACTTTATTTTTTTGTCTTCCCCACAATTCATAATTAAAATTCAAACTTCATAAAATAAAACAACAAGAAGAACAAATTTAAAACAATATAGTTGCTGCAATGTAATGGGAAAGATATCCTTATTTTCCCTGTTCAACAATGAAACAAAGTAATAAGTAACATCAATTTTGCTCCATCACTAATGTAACACTCAGTCATAGCCTGCTTTCAACATGGATCACTATATCATATGTATTCAAGCAGTACAAATCTGATGTACTTTAAAAAAATGCTTTTTTTCTCAGAACTCTGTTTACAAACAATTTAAAAAAAAAAATAAATAAAAAGATCACATTTCAGTTTTGTAATCCCTCATTCACACAATGCAAACAAAATACATCTACAGAATTCAGAGAATGAGGTGATACAACTATTGAAATTACATAACAGAGAGAGAAGTAAAAATTAAATTGTGCTTTAAAAAAAAAAAAGGTGCGGAGATATTCACATTCATGCACAACTCATGACTCCATCGTCAGTAAATTTCCAAGTTTCTCAAAAAAAGAGATAACCTGCAACAAGGTCTATGAGTATTTGAGGTGAGGAAATGTAAACTGTACTCAATGACCGGAATCAAATTTTCAGAAAACTGGACTGCTTCCCCTGTGTTTTAGTATCAATGAAACTTGACTTGTGATATAGTTTCATCTGTATTTTAGATAGCCTTGTAAATAATATGGAATAACATGAAAAAAAAAAATGATGAAAATAATATCCTTAGTTCCAAAAATACATATAATAAGCATTTCCACCTTATTTGAAAAGGATTTCATTCTAAATGAGTATCTTCCACAATATCTCTACTCTTCTTCATGATGGCAACTGATGGCCAGACATTTGTGAGTGATATGATATGCATGATCAATTTACAAATAAATAACAATATCCTCTGCTCTGGGACCAGAAAAGCATATGAAGTGGCAAAATACATTTCACTGGTTCAGAAGCATTATATTATAACAAGAAATTTTCCCCTTAAAAAAAAAAACACACAACTGAAACTTTCACTTTCCTATGAAATGAATTTCTTAAAGTAATTTAAATTGACTGATCAGAACATACATTAAATTGGCATTTTCACTGACAACAACATGTAAAAGAGCAACAACAATTGCTTGCACCATAATGAAAGTTTCATTTTGGATCAGGGGAGCTGTTGGCAGACACAATACTATGCCTTTCAACCTATGATTTATCACGTGATTGACACCTACATGGTTTTTTTTTAGATTGAGTGGAAGGTACTTACATCATAAAACAGAAGGACTATTCTCTCTAGACACAAAACTGGACAACCGTTGTTATGTGCTGTTCTGATACCAATTGCTTGACCTGTCCGACAATATCTGTAAGTTGTATATGGGTAAATGCTAGCAAATCCAGTTCACAATGATTGATGATACTTTCCACTCGTATCTATGTAACCTATACAATTTATGTGAAGTGCCATGTATTTAACAGAAGTCATTTTTTTTTTTCAACAAAACACATTTATCTGGCTTAACTTGTAAAAGAACATGCGAGAATTTCTTTTTTCTTTTTTTTTAATTACATTAAATTATTGGTTGACCACTACTTTCAACACTGATAATATGACAAAATACTGCATAATGTCAAAATACAATTTATTCTGAAACTATATTTTGCCAGAGAACAGCAAAACTCCCTGAGGTGATGAATGTTCTTCAACAATAAAGTAAATACTGATAATCAGAGTCATTGTCCCTAAAAACATGAAACATTACAAGAAAAAGAGCATTCTATGAACTCCATGCATGTAGCTTCAAAAGCAAAATGTAGGACTGAAATATAGGTGCTAAAATTGAGTTCTTTTAATACTGAATGTTACATACTGAGGAACAAAAAATGTTTGTTTATACTGAGCATCTTCCAGGGGTTGTAAATGACTGGTTCAGTATCACAAGCCAATCGTTCCAACATAATACATACAGTACCGTTCGAATATCATCAAGCTGATGGCATTTATCATCAGATATCTCAGAAAGATCCTCAAAGTCTGGTGGCCAGAAGTTGTTGAACAGGATAAGAAGTCCCAGCTAAAACTGAGACAAAGAAAGTGAAATGGGATTGGATTGGCCACATGCTCTGAATGCCTGTATCCAACGTCACCAGGCAGGCTCTAGACTGAAGGAAAGCAGAAAGTGAGTTGATCAAAACAGACTCAGCGCATCGGTATCAATGCTGAAGAGAAGGCCGCTGAAATGACATGGGCTGAGCTAGAGGGGATCTCAGAACCACCTGCGCTGGAGCAGTGTTGTCACAGCCCTATGCTCCTTCCCCAAGGAATCAAGAGGTATGAGCAAGTAAGCACAAAGTGGAAATCTCTCTCACACCACTGATACATTATCATCTCGTTTAGGACAGCCTTCGTTATGCCAATCAATAAGTGCGTAGATCCCTTAGGGATTTTTGGAGGTCAAGACAGGAGCATGCAGAGAAACCACAATTAGTAAGACAGCAATAGACAACTCTTTGTCGCAGCCTGACATGATTTCAATGAGAAAAAGTTAAGATAGCCCCTATAAAGAGGCTTAAAAAGTAAAATACAATGCAGGAAGGGTCTCTTTTTGTCACACCATTTTTGGAAGAGATCAGAATTATCTGGTAAAGAAAGAAGGGGAAATACCACTAATAAACTGTATATCAAGAAACTGAAAAGTTGAACAAGCTTTTTAAATAAAATATAATTTTCTGTCAAAATGTAAAACTTGCACATAACTGATGACGAAAAAAATCATTTTAATTTTTAGAATCACAAACCATAATATCAATTAAAAAAAAACAAAAATAATAAAAATAAGTTAAAACAGGTGACTCTGGGTTCGAACATGTCTCTGTAAAGTTGGCTATAAGCATGGACGGCACAAAAAAAAAATGTCAAATCTCCCAGTGGTCATATGCCAGTGGTAAGTTCTGTCCACACCAGAAGATATTCTAATTCATGGATATGTATGGAAAACAACCTGATTTTTGCAAGATGTAAAAGTCCATTTACATTGATGAGCCACAGAATCAAAAGCAATCCTATTTTATCTGCTTCAAATCATTCACTTCATCAATTTATTGATTCAACAATCATTCACTGATTTACCCTATATCTCACTGATATGTCTTGCACCCCGGGCAAAAGAGTCGAAAGTCGAGCCGGGCGATTTCAAGCTATGACCATTTTTAACTATTTTCCAACTCAAATACCTTTTTTTCTTAAATTTTTTTTTTCAGATTAAAAAAGATTAAAGTTTCTTCGTGATAAAAAAATTTGGAATCTGAGTCAGAAAATACATAAAAATGATTGTAGCTTGATGATGCATGGCGTGACTTCCAACTCATTTACGCTGGGCACAAGACATATATCACTTCTGGGACTCATAAATACATTTACTGTCAATTTCTGTGGAGCATACGGTGTAACAGTTAAAAAGTTTTTCAAATGCCCGCTATTGTAGAAATGCCTAAATAGGAAACAGACAGATTGTTCTTATTCCTCCATATCCAAACAAAAATTCCTTTTTTTTCTGTAGATAGATCCATACTGGTACATTCAGACTGAGCATTTATCATACACAGTTATAAATTGTTTCAGGCACAAATGATGACTTCAATTAATTATCAGTGGAAAGCATGTGTTACTGACAGACTCAAGATAAATAATATTGACTCAATGGCTGATCATAACAAATTTTAAACAAGATTCACATGATTAATTTTAACCCTGTGAATAAACAAGCCAGAGTGCCATAATTCCATAATGAAATATCTATTTATATCCAAGAAATGATCATTACGGCCAAACACAAATCAAATATCATGAGACTATATTGTACACAAACAGAGAACCAGAACATCTGTGGGGAAGATTTTTTAAAATATACAGCTTGGACAACCTAGCATTGCCCTGCCACTCGAAGTATATTTTAATGTTGGTATTTTTGATGATTTAATATATTGTGGGTTTTACTCAACAAAAACATGCTTCCTGTTTTATGTATCTCTTTGTTTAGATGTTTGACTTGGTTTCATTCAGCCACTTCTTTCTTTCTATTTTTTATTCCAAAGACAACCTGGGATATCTTGGCTACTCTCTTGTTGTACTAGAGGAGCAGGTGTGTATATTTGTCTCTACAAAGTAAGCTGTGCATGCAGCACTGACGATCAATTTTTAACCGCTGGCCGACTTTGTCTTCCTCCTGCCATATTTGGCAGGGTAAAACTGTATACATGCTGATGAACATATGATTTTTCAAGACAAAAAGAAAAATGAATTTTAAAAAATATTACATCTGTGGGTTTCAAAACTTTTGACACCAACTTCGAGCTGAACATGTTCACAATTATATACAGTGCTGCGAAGTCAGCGCCTCTATTTTTAGCTATCAGCCTAAATCTCGCAAAATCCCGTTCCTGTATTCAAATAAGTTATTAATCATTCTCGCGAGACCAGAAGGGGATTACCCTAGATTCGGGAAAAACGGTGGCGCGGACTTCGCAGCACAGACGATAATTAAGGTAATTAGATCACTATCAAAAAGGAACTTGCCCCTATCTCAGTCAAAATTATCTAGAGTGATTCAGATGACAAGTAAACTAATCAGATTTTTCAACAACGATCAGCACCCAACATTTATAGGGTTAAATAGGGTTAACAATGTTTTAATATCTTATTACAGGCAACATCAAGGGAAAAGTTCTGTGCTGCGCAGACAATATTCAGACTTTTCCTCATTGTACATTTGATATACTGATGTGTCAACAGTCAACTGCAGTTTAAAAACAGCTCTGAATCATGGAATGTTCATGACCTGTTATCAGTTGTTCACCCTGTACAGCGATATGTATCTATCCCACATAAACCTAAAGGTATGGACATAATTATGAAACCATACTGCTGGCATATAAATACTATGCCACTACTTTTTCCTCGAATAATCATGTTTGACCATTTCTTGCTATGATAAAACAAAGAAGTCAGCAGTGAATCATCAATAACAATAGTAAAACTTAGCAAAAAGTACACATATTCATTCAGTGCTGATATTCTTTTCTGTAAATTAACATTCAAGAAAATACTTCTCTCTGCTATTTTAAAAGGTGAACTTTTTCTGGGCTGGCAGATCTATTCTGTATAGCACCTCTGCCAAGTTCAAGTAGGCCACATAGGAGACGCAGTTGGGGGTGGTGTCATAGTGGTAGTGGCCTCCCTGTCCGTGGTGGCTGAAGCAGTGGAAATGTTCACAGCGCAAATGCAACTTCTGAAAAATAACAACATAACTAAAAGTTAACAAAAAAATAACAAGAGAAAATAATGCAAAGGAAAGGAATAATTAATAATCATTTTTCTTTACATACTGAGTGAAATAAATGCAGCTTCAAGGAAAAGAAGGCTAAATTCTGGGAAACTAATGAATGAGAGATAAAGAATTTATCTAGATCTATATATCAGTATTAATCTAAAGAGATCAAAAACATCTCATTTGGCTAGTTTTGTGAGAGTTTCATTAAACTTTTTCTTCCCACTCTGAACTCATATTTGAACTTTTCTCAGAAAAATGCAGAGACATCAAACTGTAACTGATTTTTCACCTTTCTTGAGAAGGGTAAATCCTGGCAAGCTTTCTTTCACAAAACAAACTGAAATTCTTTGAGTTAAATATGATCCATTGCTTCTAGCAAATTAGCAAATTTTCAGGTTTGTTTGCTAGTTGTTTTCTTCTTCTTCTTCTTCTTTTTATTTCATTTTCTTTCCATGCATTTAAACATCATCACAGGTATTAGTAGTTATGTTCCATATATATGCCTTTCAACCTCCTGATGGACGTTATCTTGACTTAATAGAAATGAAAAATTTCTTTACAGTAGCAGAATATTTATGCACACCTCAGGATCTGCTGAAACAATTTCACCAACATGGACCAACGGCGCGTCCATCTCATAAAATTTCAGCCACTGATCTGTCTGTTCATCTGTCTCCAGTGCATCTTTAGAAAAGTCGGGCTGTCCAAAAAACAAAGTGAGAGATGCAATCACTCATAAGCAACATCCACATATCACATTTGTCATATTACTCATGAAACTCACTTTCATGCAGAATGAATATAATACTTCTTTTTTTTTTTTTTTTTCCACAAATTTCAATCACATGTCACCCACTGCAAAATAACTTTACTTTCTCGTTTTTCGAAACATGTGTCCAGGGTATGCAGGTGTAAAGATTGTTCATTGATTTTACACTGGCTCAGGCACTTGCATCTGAGATGAATGTCTTATCACAGCGTCACAAAGGTGGCACTTTAGTTGCCCTGGGCTTGGCCCGAAACCACAAGCGGGGTCACGAGTCTCAGGTTACATTGCGGGTGCTGAGCCGTGGCGGGAAAATAGACTGATTTATAGGGCCGTCTTTTCATTAAATGACTCTTTTATGGTATCAAATGAAAGAATGGTTGCTTTTCGACTGTACTTAGCTTAAGTGATAATAATGTTTCGTGAAAAAACTAGACCTCTAGCTTAAATACTTTTGCTGGAAAACTCTTCTAAAGTTAGGCTAATTTTCATCTCAATATGTAATTATGAGTGACACATTCAATTACTGTTAATTACACAACCACACGTCAGATCGAATTTTAGTTTCATGACGTTATAGACAATACCTCTATGCATAAATATGCCAAATTTAGTATCCTCGTCACTGAAAATAATGCCTCCACGGCAATTGTCATCCTTCTGCAGCTGTTTTTATCCATTCAAAAAATGATACTCCAGGGTAAAATGAAGTTCCATACGCATTATTACATTTTTATCTTTCACCAAGATAAAGAAAACAATCACCTAACATTTCCATGTCATGACTGTTGATTACTTTGAAGACTTCACACTCAATTATACGCACGATTTCGTACTTTCTCCCACAGACTGCGTGTGTGAGACAAAGAGTCAGTCCTGATCCAGTAACTCCTTTTTGTGGCCTTTCCTTTGATTGATATAGTTGGAACTGTTACACGAAGCATTGGGTTGACTTGATGAAGACGTGAATTCACTATGAACCTCAATTTTCTCCAAATCATTATGAATGCCACTGGCCTGTTTCTCAAGCTTTGATATGAACTGGTAGCTGTTTTCTGTATATGCACCTTGCTCTTTACTCTTTGTAAGGTCAGAGGTTCTCCCTTTGTTTTGCACCTCATAATTCTTCAGTGGGTACCAGCTTTTAGTTGTTGCTTTTTTTTTTTTTTTTAAATTTTATTATTATTACTATTTTCTTTTTTACATTTTATTTTTTAATTTTTTTTTTAAATTATCATTTTATTTTATTTTATTTTTTTTTATTTTTTCATGACAAAAGTGAACAACTCTTCTTCATGGTTTGTCAGAGGCCTGTCTTTAAATTTGTTATGATTGTCATCAGTTGTGGTGTATGGCTGTTTAATGTGTGGTGATCTCGCACATTCACATGTTGAGAGTGGAAGGTTTCAGAAATTTTGAGGCTGTAGAACAGTCGGTGGGATTAAAAAAACAGAATGAGGTCCTGTAACATATAATGGTACATGTACTGGTGTTCTCCATCACACGATATTTCTTCAGTGCTCTGTGCACCATCCAGTACTATTACATTTTCACTCTGCAGTGTTCCACTTCCTTGTGACACAACATAGTCTTAGTTGTGCATCATGAGTGCACACGGAACAGGGTTGAAGTGTTTTTGAACAGATATCATAATCTATTCAGCTAGTTCTTTGGCTCTTTATATGCAACAGTGCTTTGTTTCCGTTTGACATCTCTTATAGAGAAAAGACAAGCTTGGCATACCTAGAGTGGGTCCCATCTTCGTCTTCTCTTGTATCAATAGAAAAAACAAAATTAATGTCCTTTTTCACTGCCTCGCACATACAGTTTCTTCTTTTTCTTTTTTTTTATGTGCATATTTCTTTGTCACGAGTCACATTTTTCTTCTAAGCACTTCATTCAGAATAGCCCTGTATGTTTCCAATGAATGTTCTTCCTTTGTAGGCACACGGGAAAGGTATCAAATACTATTCAATGTGGGTCCCGTGAGAGAAAATTTTGTCTTGATATTCACACCACTATAGTTATAAAAGTAATGGTGAAGAGGATATGAAATTTAGAGCATTAAGAGTTTAAATGTAGAAGATGACAGTCATACAAAAACTGAAGAGCCTGTGTAGGAAATTTGAGATACAATTAATTATCTAACTAATGAGGGGCAGAAATGTAAGTTTCTATACATAGTTTTCAAACATCTATATCACTCACACTAACAATCATAGAGACATGAGATTTCCACCATTTTAAAGAACTTAAACCAAACTTTGAAATGAATTCTTTAAATCTGGATGGGAAAGAATTAGAATTAGACTTATAGGGTTTTAAAGTTGGGTCAATTTATGAGTCACAGGAAAATTCGCCGGTACACTGGCGTTCCACTTGTTGAGCTCGTGACAGGTGGGCGGGAAGGACGATTAATGGCTTAGCAGCACGAAACCGCAGCCCGAACTAAAAGTCACAATTCTGGGGGTTTTGTGACGCCGTGGAATATATACTAAAGGAAAAAAACAAACAAAATAAACTACATTTCGTTTTCTTAGTGGATTCTGTAGAAGTCATAACCTCTACAGCAGTAGCTACTGAACATAGCAAC
>JBCAUA010272335.1:0-19947 GCA_038406235.1 Peronia verruculata | reverse complement strand
TAGATAGATAGATAGATAGATAGATAGATAGATAGATAGATAGATAGATAGATAGATAGATAGACAGATAGATAGAGTGACTGAGAGAGAGAGAGAGAGAGAGAGAAAGAGATAACGGAATAAGTAGATGGATACATAAAGAGAAAGAACTGTGTTAATGTTTCCTTACTTTCCACAGGAATGCTGACAGACCATGCCTGTTGAGAATCCATGTCCTCAAGCCAAAACAACTGGATTTTCACTCGATTGGTAACAGTACAAAATACTTTCTTCATGATGTAAGTGATATTCCCCACCTCTTCATCCAGAGGTGTATGGGTCACTACGTAGGAAAAAGAAAAAAAAAGCTAATATAAATACGGATTCTTTATCGGTCCATGCAAATGCATTGGCACAGTGCAGTATGAATTCATTCAGAACATGAAAACTCGATTTGCACTATTATTATGAGATCTCTGCTTCATAAAGCTTTAATGTCATTATATTATATTAGTCCTTAGCCTCTGGGATTATCAACAGGCTTTAACACTTGTGTGTCATTTTGATTTTCTTGATAGTCCTCGTGTATAACTATGGTGCTCCAGCTTTTAATTACAGCATCTGACATCGTATTCTGATGCTTCCGCTAGAACTGTTGTTGAGTTTAAAATTCTAAAACCCTCAGAATACTGTTCTTGTCGACATGTAATGACATCATCTTTTGAACCATGAGATTTGGCTGGATTGTGTTAAAAGCCAATGACAAACCAACAAAGGCTATTCCAGCAAAATTAGTCCTGTCAAGATTGTCGAAATTTTTTCTAGACGTACGAGCTTGTCATCTTTCACATTCCGTTCTTGTTTGCATACAGAATGATAAATATCGAACTCAGATTTGGTGTGGTGCAAAAATAAACTTTTTAGGGACCACTTTTTCAAAGAACCTAATCACCACAACTGGTGGCATTGGTACTGTCACTAAATTATCCAAACAAGTAATGTCTTTTTAACATGTATTCTGTCTACCTACAGTTAAGGAAAAGACCGAAACAAGAGAAAGAATAGTAGTCTTTAAGAATGTACTTTCCGCCATTTGAACTCGTCCTTCATAAATTTAACTGGCACCAGAAACCATAAACCATGACAAGAAATAAAACCTATTTTCAAATTGGAATATTGCATTAGCCAATTATTTAAATTGTCATTTATTGCTAAACATACGTATCCTTGGAAATCCCGAACTTGTTAACAATATTCGTTTGTGATAATGGCTTCAAAAATAATTCTTTAGCAAAACTGAGCCAAGCCACGATGTTACGGGTATCTACATTGTAGACCTATATTGATATGCACATTTATCATTACGTGTTTTAAAAGGGGGGGGGGGGGGTTGTCCTGGAGGTGATTTAAAGACAAGTATTATTAAAGTTATATTATTTTAACCTTTTCCATCGAATTCAGCATGTTCAAATTAGAGGAAAACAATGGAGAAAAAAATCGACTTTTCTTTACGGTTGCCACAGCAGAGCCACCATCTTGGATTTTAGGGTCCCTAAATTAACGTATTTTAAAATCTAACGTCCCGAAAAATTTCAAGGAAACATGATAAAAGGTGGTTAATATATTATTTAGTATAATATCTAAATAGCTACATATTTTTAGTCCTCTCCATGCAATACAAAATTTTTCTATAAAATTTTGAAAAGGGCATATAGCGAAAATTCAAATTTCGCCATTTTTTTTTTTTCACACTAAAAACCCAAGTTTCTCTAAAACTTATCGACGGAATTCAACGCGCATATGTAACTTTTTTTTTTTTTTGGCTTTGTTGTGACAATGATGCATATCAATTTTGGTTTGAATCACTTTCGAAACAAAAAATGAAGATAGAAAAAACTGTCAAAAAAAAGGGGTTTTGAGGAAAGAGCGTGTTTTTTTTTTTTTAGCGAAAACATGACATTATGAAGTGTTTTCTGTTCGGCTTTCAGCCTAGGAGCAGCCTTTCTTTTTTTTTTTTTTTAAATATTAGCCCAGTTGTCATGACGTCTGGGTCTCTTGTTGCCGTTTTGTGGTTCTCTTGGCGTATCTTTTATTGAATTTTTCTCCCTCCCCCCCCCCTCCCCCGCCCCCATCTTTATAAGAACCACTTTCGGGTTCTTGGGGGTCTTTGTATGTCCCTCATATCATTTTTGAGTGCAAGCAAAGAGTGTTTTGACCTTTATTATGACATATAGTCGACAACTGAGCTATACGTAGCACGAAGAAAGCAAAATTGCGCTATTTATAGAACGAGGAAAGTCATTTTAGAACACTTGCATTGATAATTTGCATGATCAGCAATTTTTCTCACGTCATAGTAGTCATCCAGTGTTCATCCCTGGCACTGAAACTCGTGATACTGCTAGAGTAGGTGATAATCAAGGGGTTTTTTTGCACTCTTTGCCTGTATATAATCAAATCATAATGATCTACGGCCTCATTGAGCAGCCTGGTGGAACCAAATCCTGACTGACAATACGCCAGGTCTACCGTTGAATGACCATTGGTCAAACACGTTAGAAGTGACCTAGCAACTGTTTGATACCATTTTTACACACAGAAAAGGCAGATTTTTCTGAAAAAAAACAAAGCACAAAATCGCATTTTGGGGGCAAAATCCACATTATAGGACACCCCCCCCCCTTTCTTAAGGAACGGGGGGAGGGGGGGGGGGGCTAAAATTTGGGTTTTGCCCAAATTTAAAAAAAAAAATCGTGTTTAAACTTTTGTTTGCTCTTACAATCTATGCCTTTTGCGAATATAAAAATGACAAAAAAAGAAAAAAAAAGTTGATAAGCCCATTCTAAGGCCTTGCAAGTGTGATCATTCAATGGCTGACGAATACCTTAGCCTGCTTCAACATTCAAAGATATTTGCAGGGGCAGAGGGTGCACAAACGACTTGACTATGATCACCTCCACCAGTTTCAGGGGGTGCAGTGTTTAAATATACACTGGCTGACCACTGGAGATGCTGACCACACTGATAATATGAGAATGTTATCATAAGAGCCTTTAATTCGAAGTTCCTACAGCCAATGTCTTCTGTTTCAGAGCACTGTCACACCGAGGGTCAAGACTCTTTTCTGTTCGATCAAAAGACACATGGCAACCATATTAAGGCTTCTCAGAAACCTCTGACAGTTTTACGATATGCTGTTTGCGGTAGGGGTAAGGGAATAAAAAGGGTAAGAATAATATGAGCAGATGCCATGTCAAAGAGAATTTTAAAAAGTCATAAAAATCACTAGGAGACCTTTGCAACGTGAAAAAAATAATAAATCTGGTGTTAGTTTGAACGCTGGTTAAAAATGCTTTTTTTTCTCTCTCTCTCTCTCTCTCTTCTCAAATTGATGATTTTCAGCACAAATATGCTATCTTTTTTCTTACTTCTGGACCGATTATCATGAAATTTTTCATGAATATAGAACAAAGCAATATTTAATTTTTTTTTTTGTTTTTACCAGGGATTTTTTAAAACATTTTAATTCTTTTTGACAAATTTGAAATTGTGGGACCAATTAATTAATACCGCTTATAGCAATTTATAGAAAGTAAGATCTGGGCATTTTATCAAAAAAATCTGGCAGGCCAGAGGACGGAAAATTACAGGTAAATCCGTTGGAATGGTTCAGAGCCTATCGAAGACAAACTTATGCAATATCGGGTAGTAAAATCAGGAAGGCGGCCGTTGCCATGGCAACCTTGAAAGATCTGAATCTTTTCGATTGTTTTTCTCTAATTTGAGTGTGCCAAACCTTATGAAAGACCCCCTTCCTCTTCCCCCATTCACCTCTTACTAGGGCACGAAAAGATATTTGAAGGTGTCTTTTTATTTATTTATTTATTTATTTATTTATTTATTTATTTTTGTTCTTATCTTTAAATTTTATTTTATTCTATTTTATTTTTAATACACAAAATTTAATGAAAACCTTTCGGAGAAAACAGAAGGGACGTTAAAAAGAAAAAAAAAAAAATACAGAGAACTAGTGTGCACTTAGAAAGGGCTTTGCTTCTTTGGTTTGTCTTCTCTCGTATGCAGTTATTTATTGGCCGGGATAAATATTCTCTCCTGGACCTAGAATGTGACTTTGATGACAGATACGTCTGATGACATATTCCACCCCTCTCAATTGTTTCAAGGGTAGTTCTATACCCAGTGTGAAGATTGAGTCTTGTTTCCGCTGACTGAGCAAGGGCCATTCTCGGTGAATATAACTGGTACTGCATAGTGTCGGGATATGAGGCTCAGCACACTAAAATCACTGGCTTGTCAGACTTAGACAATTGGAGAAAATTTAATAACCTTTTTTTTTTTTTACCGGTAAATGAATTTTATACTAGACCTTTTTCTCTTCACAGAACCCTATTTATATCAATCTAAAATTCCTTTTAGGGTCAAATTAAGTGACATGGCCTAAAATGGATTATTAATTACTAACATAAGTGATCGATTGTTTTGTCATTAAATTCAGCTGCAGTAACAGGTCATTCCCATTGTTTTAAATTATCAATGTCTCGACCTCTACTAAAGGTAAAGCTTTTTAAGAATAATTTTCGAAGCGATACCAATAATTCTCCGAGCTAAAGTTGGACGAGCGGCCATGTTTGATCGTGTTCATTTCACATCTCCTGTTACTTCAGCACTCCACAAAAAAAGATGTGATATGTTCTTCTTGCTTCTGTTCCAGCCACAGAACAGCCAGTGAAGGCCTGGCATGTCACCTTTTCACAACCATTCTATAGTATCCCTTGTTTTAACATATGCCAAGATTGAAGTACTTTCATCTTTAAGTAACCATCTGTCTTTATCGTAATTAGCTAAGCGTTCTCTTTACTGACAGAAGATCGCTAAACTTATTTTACCATCTTTATTGTTTTGATTTGATTTGTTTCGGCCTTTCAACCTCCAATATGGTGGTTATCTCGGCCCTTTGTTAACTGACCACGTGAGGCCGTGTCAGAGTTGTCAGTCCCCTTTATGTTTTGTTTGGGTGTGCTGCCTGCCCCGCCTCCCGATCTGTTGGCCAACCTCGGCTTTCCACATACTCCACGACTAAAAGTTAGTTTTAAAATGGGCTCATGGCCTTTATTTTTCAGTTCCAGGAAATAAGTCTGCCTTTCCCAGGGTTAGAGCTTGGTTTTTAAAAATAAAGTTTAAAATATAGTTAATAAAAAAATAATATTTAAATAATTATAAAGCCTGTGTTCTGCTTTATTGTTTTTTTCAAATTGTTTCACGTACCCTGAAATCTGATTTATTATCAAACTGGAATTGTCCAATTTAATAATGATACTAACAATAACAAAAATAACAGTAAAAATATTTATTTATTGCATTATCTCTTCGGTGGCTTGGGAACAATGCAATGACAAATCATTGAATGTTCCATACCACTTTGTGTTTTAACGAACAGAAAGTGTGTCATTTAAGTACTACGGGCAATCTCGAATCATGGGATAGGTACTGTGGTATTTGGGTTGATATCAGCACGATTACAACAATATTGTGTCAAACACGGTAAGATATGTTTACAAGTCAAGAAAAAGAGAGGAAAGAAAGAGGGACAGGAGCAATTTAGAGAGAAGAGAGAGAGAGAGACAGAGAGAGAAAGAGTGAGAGATGTC
This sequence comes from Peronia verruculata, assembly GCA_038406235.1. Taxonomy (NCBI): domain Eukaryota; kingdom Metazoa; phylum Mollusca; class Gastropoda; order Systellommatophora; family Onchidiidae; genus Peronia; species Peronia verruculata. Next base: position 14,299 of record JBCAUA010272335.1, on the reverse strand, counting down.
TCTCGTGGAATGTGGAGGATGGCACTCTATGGTTACACAACCGAAGCCGAGAATTACTTATTAACCCTCGGAGGGGGGGGGGGGTTACCACTTAGAGACCTAACCAAACATTTCGGAAATGCAAGGCAAAAGAGAGGGGAGGGGGTAAGACGATGGGTTATGTGGTATTGTACAGTAGGCCTGTTGGTAAATGAAAAATGAATAGCTTGTGTAAGACAAAAGGAAATTTTGCTTATGGTTCAATGTATATATCTCCAACACTTGTCTTAATCTGGGTAGTGTAAGAGTGAATATATATCCAAGCTAATATTCACTTGCAGCCTAAAATAGGTATGTAGAATCGATTTTTATGCCAGAGCTCCTCTGCAAATATTTGATTACTTGAATGCTCTCCTTTGATTGTATGTTTTGGATTATAATTATTTACGCTCATCGGCAAGATTGTGAGTAGATTGCACCTTCTCTTGTAGATCTCTGAATATCATTCATCAGTGTTTCCGTTTATCCGAATCTAAATTTTGACTGGCCATAATTATTGATGTTATTTTCTGTTTGTTCACATAAGGATTTAATTAATTTGTAGGCCCAATAAATATTTGTGATGTTAACCCTAGAAGTGTCAAGGAGTTGATATGGTCCAGAACTGGCTCTTCATTCTATACGGTAAACTTTCCCTTTACAGAGCATATTGTGTGATAACATTGTACGGTGTGTTATCACTTTAACCATAGATTATCTTCCTCTGAATAAATGTGTTAATACCGTCAGAGAGACACGAACATTCGGGCAACTTCATACTGACATTTCTAAGGTTAATCCAGTGATGTTTACGTAACTCATTTGTTGTGTTTGCTCTTGCCAGTTTTGTGTGAATACAATCGAGAGTTTTGGAAAGACTTGCTCTCAAATAAAGAGCTGATGTTATTTGTTCAAACTGGCACACGGCTGTGAAACATGGGGATAGGACGTTGATTAGGTTCTGAAAGACTAGTTGATTAGTTGATTAATTTCTATTTGGGTAAAATCAACATAAGCGCTAAAAAAAAAAATTCTGGTGATTATATTTATACACACTGTTATTCTGTCAGGTTATCTTGACTTTACTTTCTCTAGGAGGCCTAAAAATAAATATGAAGGCCTAAAAGAAAAAACAAATATTGAGAAGTTTCAATATTGTTGGCGGTCTCTCTCTCATAATAGTATAATTAGCTAGTATCCAAGAGGAAGGTTAGTCATATTTGAAATAAACAGAGCAAAACATTACGACAAAATCATCCCAATGTGAAGAACGCATTCTGTCATATGATTTTTATTATTATTATTATTATTATTCAGAATTTTCTGTTAATAGTGTGTCACATCATAACAAAAGAACATGTAACTTTGTTCCTCCTTCACAATGCCTGTCTTATACAGGTAAAGCTCATGTGCCCAGCAAAAGAAAGCAAATAAGTGGTGGTCAAAATGGCTCATGTCTAGCCAAAGAACACATCATGTGTTAAAATCCCATTCGTGTCATCCGTCATGTTATCTCCTCAAGGCATAAATTGTCATGGCTCAGATTATGAAGTATATCGTGTTATCATAAAAGAAATTTTCCCCCCAGTAGTTTTTATTGACTGTTTTTGCAATTAAGCTCATCTTTATCTTTTAATAATATATGTACATGCATTGTCACAATCTCTCTGTTGTCTATATTGGTAGTTATTTTTTTTTAAAAATTGCTGGAGCAAGTTGTCATTGATTTCGCCAAGGGGTTAGCTGTTTGGCCTAAGTCAGACTTAGATCAAAAGTGAACTATCACATAGACAAATTCCCCTTTTTCCTTCTTTATATGTCAGTCCGGAGTTCATTAAAATGCACTAGTAAACAAGCTCACGCACAATAAACGTTTTATCCTTTTTGGCCAAAGTCACAGCTGCCAGTTAAAACAGTTAACGTTTTTACTGAATATCTCAAAAGTAGGAAAAATGACTTAGGTCAAATGGCTGGCCCAAATGACGCATTAAAGTAGACTATTCTGTCTGTTGTTGCTCCTCATGACCATAAGGTGCTGAAATCCACACCTCTTCCTCTCCGTCTCTTTCCCCGTCTCTCTCCACTCTATTTCATATCTAAATTTCTCACTCTTGTTACGAATTACATAAACCTGGAATCTCGTATTTCTTTAACTCTATAATCTCGTGAGCTCAGTTCTCTATTGCCCTATCTCCATTTTTCACATTTTGAGAAAATTGATGAGGTGTGTTTAGCAACTGTTTTTGTACATAGGAGATAGGACAAAATGAGTTACAAAATATACCTGTTTGGGCAAAGTGATTGGTGAAATGACTATAGTATATGATAGATTTACTATCCCTTTTTCACATGACATATATATCTCCAAATCGCCCAAAAGGGAGATAGGACAACACAGAACTGAGCTTGCGATTTGTGGTCAACTGTTTCTATTCCAGATTAAAAACACTCTTATTATTCGTATCTCTACATTTTGAAGGTTGGGTGCTATAAAAGCCCATAACACCAAATGATGGCTGCAGCTGTTTTTCATCAGTCTCTTTATTTGAAGTTTTAGCAAGCATCTACAACAAAAAGAGAAAACAATAAATTTTAATACTTTCTGTGTGTGTGTGTTTTTTGTTTTTTTTTAATACATATATATCTATTATTATTATTATTATTATTCTGCATACATCCAAAAAAAAAAAGTCCAAGTTTTTCTTGGTGACGGGAATCTACTTGTCCTGTTACTGTTAGTTCAAATTTTTCTTTCTGGCACGCATAAGAATTTCATTTCAAGAAATCAAACCCACGCGCACAAAAAAGCAACAACAACAACAAATAAAAACAAGAATAAAAAGAAATTAATTGTTGTTGTCCTCCATTATCACAGAAATGTTAAACAGTCCCCATACCATTTGATATGATCTAGTACAAGCTGTCACCTTTCCTATGTCAAAGTCCATGGACCAGTTCTATGATGTATTATGATAGACAAGCTACACCAAACTGAAAAATCAGATTTTTTAAAAAATCATTTAATCTTGGACGGAAATACCAACTCTTGGAAGCTCTTGATTTTTCTATATTTATTATTATTATTACTATTGTTATTATTATCATTATAGTTTTGACACTTATGTTGATACATTGTTCAATACCTCACCCGGAGAAGGAGCCATAAATGTGTACTTCACATCATTAGCATTCCCAGGCTAAACAATTCCTGAGTGAATGTTATAATGTGCATGTACTTGTAAGGTGAATTCTTTGTTTGTTTGTTTTTAAGCAGTGAAAGAACACTATCTCTTTCATTCCCTCACAGCCAAAGCTAATTTCCTTCTGCAGAGAAGCATAGTTGGTGTGTTCCAATCTTGTAATATGTCAACATGTATGTGTATAAATTTCTTAATCATTACTCATATACATATTACCTTTCATCTCTTTTCTCTCCATTATGTACATTGCCTGGTAGTTTATTCTCCTCAAAATATACAGGTAACTGGTGGAACTTTATGCATGTATGACTATCTATGGTATTGTGAGCCGCTGTGTGTCGCGCGTGATTTTACAGATGGAGTAGAAAGTATGAACATTTCTGGTGCCTACAAAATGTATCCTTCATGCCTTTAGTCACTGAAAAAAAATAACACTACGAGACTTATCTGTCAAACTTTCACCCCTGTATATACATGGCCATGTAAATCTTTCTCATTCCTCTGCCTTTAGCATGTCTCCTGTTCATTTATCATATAAATCCATGTATGTTCATACACATACATAAAGTTTTCATTGTTACAATAAATAAGTGTTTATGATCTTTCACTCCCTGTCAAGCACACTTCTTTCACTCCCTGTCAAGCACACTATCATATGAGGTATTTCCAGGCCGGTCTCATGATCCAAAAAAATTGCTCACACACAGGTTCATTTAAATGGTGGTCCTATCTCCCAATGCTCATCACTGAACACAATCTCTCTGTCATACATACAATATGTACTCAAACCAGCATGTGAGCAAAACAGCCCTCGATTTTTGGACTGATTTCGAAGTACCTCATTCTACAACCTAATCTGCAAAAAGATCCGTCTATCATATTTTCTTTCTTCATTCTTTTCACTCATACTGTCATTTCTATGCCTTTTCTACATCTCATGTTCATTTCTTGTGTTGTCAACAAACATGTAAATACATACATGCGTGAGTGGTGTCCATAGCATCACATGGGTTCTTAAATTCTTTAATTTACTGTTCCTTTCATTTATGACAGAGGAGAGATGAGATTCTGCATAGAGATTGTATTGAATGTTTTGAATGTATAAACTCATTTTCCATGGAACTTCAATGATCGTTCTTGTTGTTCTGTTTTAATTTGTTTTTGTTTTTTTCTAAATAAAAGATACTATAAACTTATGTTCATTTGTTCCTCAATATTTTTTTTTTGACAATATCAATATGATGGCTACTGTAAAGGCTAAAGAAAAAAAAAAAGTCTGGCGAATTAGACATTTTGTGACAAATATAGGACTGGGAATAAAAATTAAAGAAGCTGATTATGGAACAGAGATTTACTGATCAATGAACACGCTAGCTGATGATAATGTGATATACCCAATACACTGGAAGGAAAAAAAAAAATATATATATTATGTTTGCCACGTAACCAGCTGAATTGAGAGTGGGATCATAGAAACTTTGAATGATGATATCTTGGCAAAGCGGAGTCAGACCTTATTTAAAAAAAAAAAAAACTTTTTCACCAAATAAACCCATTTTGTTTTCACTGACATTGATAATTTAGAACACGAAGACAGTCATTAAAACATGAAAAAAATCTGACATCAAACTCAGTCATACAACATATAATTATTTATTAATAATTCCTGGATTTAATAAATTTGAAGAAAACAAAACGGGGACAGTTTCAGGACTGCAAATTTATATACAGCTCTGGCAGCACAGGACATTTTTATCTAAACTTCTTTCCCACTCTATCAATGCTTATATGTCAGAAACAGTATTTAATCAAATCATGCCAAGCACAAAGGAAGTTGAACGAACAGCGCAAGAGTGAAAATTAATTAAATCACTTTTCTTCTTAATATTTGAGAGCCTGATTACAAAAAAAAAAAAAAAAAAGTAATTATGATAAAAGAACATATTTTTCATATACTATGACTGTCTATTTATTTACATTTCAAGCCAAGGGCATAAAGAGATGCTATTTCTCTCTTCACAGTGCTTGTTCAATGCCCCTTGTGCCTGGGAAAGAGAACTAATAATGCAGATAAAAAAATATTCAGCGTTCAATGTAAACTCTAAATAGGCTACACTTTACCAATTTCCACAGCAAGATATAAAATGTACGTAATAAATAAACAATAACATCCAATGGAAATTTCACAATGTACTTTCCTGAAAGGCTATAACACTGAGGTCATTTCACAACAAACAAACAAACAAATTTTTTTTGATAATTCAAAAATTTCAGAAATTTATCAAAAACTTACGTAAAAATAACAATAGTATAATGCTGAAACAATACGGCATGTCACCTTGTGAAGACTTCAAATGCTTTACAGAACCAAAGTGTCTTACAGTCACACACACACACAGAAATGTCCTGTGCAAACAGGAACAACAGCAAAAGTAGCACACAAACAAAAAGTTTACATGATGTAGAATCTTGCTTTACATTCCCTTTACTACTTTACTTTTATCCTCCTGTGAGGGGTTATCTTGGTGGAACAAAAGTGCACCAGACAACATGGAACAAAGCAAAATCAGATGAAACAAAACCAGGTAAACACACAATGCCAGAGAACATAATGAGACAAACTTTTAAATTATATTTTCTTTTTTTTTAGATAAAAATCAACAAAAACTAGTAAAATAACAATTTAAAACAAACGGATTGACTATTTCCACCATACAGTGCATTAAGGAGGGCTGTCACCCACTCATCAGACCCACATGTTAGCATTAGGGTGGAATTGTGCTGGTCAAGGATCCCAGCAGGTTAAGCCAGCGGAGCTGTTCTATTATTTGGTGTTTTCGGACAGTGAAAGTAGCCTACCCAACCATTATCACCGTACGGTGAGAATAGCATCTTCCAAACAAAAAAAAAATCACTGCAGATTCAACAAGGCTAAAACGAGGAAATACAAGTGAAAAAAAAAATGAAATGAGTGGCTGACGTTGGGTGGCATTTGCATAATGTGTGTGTGTGTGACGAATTAGGTGGAGGGAAGGCTCTGGTCTTTCTTCCTTCTCCCCCATATCTCAGGCCTTGGCGAAGGTGTGTCCACCTACTCTGTCTATTACTACTACTCTGGTGGCGTTTTCCATGGCTTCCCTCCTCTATTCTCTACTCATCATGGTTTCCATATGGTTTCCTTTTCCTGAGATATTTATCCCTATTCTGCACTACATGGACCTGTCTGGGTGATCGGATGGTGGTTATCTTCCCTGCTCTGATGTCTTGTTACTCTATCAAAATTTTACTGCGATCTGTCCTATCTAGGAATCTGCCTCTTCCCATCCCTTTTCAGTGTTTTCTTAAGAGGGGAATGGGTTTTTGCCTTTACTTCCTGGTTCCCTATTATTTGCAGATTGACTCTCCAAACGTTGCTAATAAACAGTCTGTGGTGTCAGGGAAAAATAAAGATTTTACCATGTGATGGAAAATACTTAGATACAGGCATATCAAAATAAAATGAAGGCCATAAAACTATATATTTTCTGAAAGTAGAATGAATAAACTACAACATGATCATTTTCGTTTTCCAATTTGTTGACGTATATTGACCCTGACCCCTTGACCTAATAATGAATCACAATACGGCTGACTAAATCGGCCGTAACACCACAGAACAACAAAATTATGGCCGATTAAATCGGCTGTAAACACTTGGAGGATTAAAACCTGTTTATATTTACATCGAACACACTTCTTAGAACCTCTTAGAACACATACATGCTTTCAAGAGCCAGATACATTATATAGTGGTACATGATTGTTTGTGTTGGGGGTCTAAAGGCACATCATCACAATCACGGCTATAATGTGCCACACATGGTAACATAACATACATTTAAAAAAAGAAAAGAGAGCGAGACAGAAAACACAAGCAATGAGAAAGAGAAAGAAGAAATGTCTGGCCCGGAGCACTGAGAATGGCATTCCACAGGAGACATCCCACCAATAGTGGACTTTCACCATCTACAGATGGGAGCAAAGAACCTATTGATTATACCCTGGGCCCTCAAAGGGTCAAAGTATGTACATGTATGTAAATAGTAAAGCCAAAAATCATATTACTAACACAAGGAAATGCAGCAGAAATATGCATATGTTCACCTAGTAGTTGTATCTGCAGCCTGGCTGGTGAGTAAAACAACTGCCGATATGAAAATAAGAAAATGTTTGAAATACTTTTGTACATACATATAATCATCGTCATAAATGTTATTTTCAACATGCTGCTACTGCAAAATCAAAACTGAACAAGTTGTAAGTGCAAGCTCATGTTGACAGTCCAGAAACTTATTGTGTGTACTCATGGTTACTGGGTCTGTAATTGTCCTTTATTATTTATTCATTAAAAAAAAAAAAAAAAGACATAGAAAATGAATAGAAAAGAAAAGTAAGAACCAGATATGCAAACTAAATAAACAAGGTAAAAGATAATACATAAAAAAAAAAAAGATTTTAAAAAAACAAAAAACAGAAAACAAAAACAACAAGAAAAAAAAAAGCAAGTGGTCAAGTACATAACGGACAAGAAATCATAATGGAGACCATGTGCTCAGTCTTATTACTTTCCCTTTTCAGATAAAAGCCGGCTTGAACAAGTGGTGCAATACTTGTACACATTGGCACTCTTTCCTTGAAATATACACCATGAAATTTTTTTTTTAAAAACTATAATCTTGAGAATGTTTTCTTCCTACTGTTTCAATTTTATCAAATACTAGCGAGGTCTCTTACTCTACGGACGGGGAATATAGATAAAAATGATTAAACTGACATTGACCATTGTCTGTGAAAAATGGTAAAATTTAAGACTATCTATCTTTGATCTTTGCACTGCCTATATCTAGAATCCAGATTCTACCTGCTAAGAGAATCTGAATCATATCATCTACACCATAATTATAAAGCTAGGAAGAATTTCTATAGCTACACTATAATAACACAATCATACTCATGAATACTTAACACAGTGATGGCACGCACAAATTCTTAACACAATGCTGAGTGGCGAGAGTGATGTGAACACCTAGGTGGCCTGCTTGTGAATCATGAGTGAACACAAATTACAGCCAATTTAGTATTATTTACACACACACACACATATGGCGGACAAAATGAATGATAGTTCGGCGTTAAAAAAATAAATTAAAACAACTATGTAAATTCAATCAAAATAAAGAGTACACAGTTGGGTATCTGTTGCTCACGTGTGTAATTTTGTTAAATTTTAAATGCCTGCAGATTCCGACTTTATTGGACTATAAGATAAGTGCCACACCCCCAGATCACTCTTATTATATAGATTTTGGTGACCAGTCTTTCCAAAGACAAGAAGTAAAATGATTTTCCTCTTTATATCACTTGCTCAACACCTCCTTTGTCGGGCAAAGGGAAGTAATAGGGCTGGTCAAAATGATCTCCCATTATACAAGTCCCTCTTTTGGGAAGGGTAGATAATCTACGTAACGATCTCCCACTCAGTTTACTAGAATGCCTGCAGTCAGATCTTCTTACAGTTTCAATTTCTAAAATAATTCAATTTTTTTTCCATGACCTCTGAGGAATTTCAAGAGTGGTTGGATCAGTTATCATAAGCAGTTTTTGCATTGAAATAGACAACATACTCAAAATGCTAGTGCAAGAAAGAAGACTAAAAATGATACGAGCTGTTATTTTCAGTAACACTAAAAATGCCATTTTTTTTCTGAAAAATTGCAATTTCTTTTTTTTTCAAAATTTGAGAACATTTGCCATTTTCAATTTGTCTTTAACATATCAAAAACAATGTCAAAATAATAACAGCAAACAACTGTGCTCTCGTAAAGAAATGATAAAACTAACATCAAAAAAGAAACAAGCTTCAGTTTAAATGTTTAAATTTTTTCAAAATGGCATGAAGGCCAAACCTTGTTGTGGACCTTACGAAAGAACATGTTATCTTAACAACCCTCATTAATTTTACAAACTATGGTTTCTATGTGTCGACTTCACAGGCACTGCTGTGCTTGGCGATATGTTTTGAAATTTCCTCCAACATCCATGAATACAACTGCTAAATATTTGTATATTAGGAAATATGGCTGGACCAGTGTTGCCTTGATATGAAGTAAAAATAAAGTCATATTAAAGTATAAATTGAAGGAGACATTATATAATATTAACATGCCTGTAGAAAAACGCAATACAAGGACACACAGGCACTTTTGCATAAATATTTATAGAAATACATACAAAAAAAAACACAAATACATGCACACACAAAACAAACACACATATACATATTTTTATTCATTCATAATGGAAGCCTATTTAATCCTTCAGTCCACATTCTATAACTCTAAATGATGATGGTATAAAAGTAAGTTTTTATATCATTCAATCTGAATTTTGGGGGGAAAATCTGTCAGTTATTTCCTATCTGAAATAATATTTCTGTCATGTCAAAATGCTGTATTTTTTTTTTTTCTGTATCCTTTTCTAAAATGTCTGATGAATTGAGACCACAATCTTCCAGACAATGTTGTCCAGAAATACTATAAAATCCTACTACATACTACTATAGATGCCCTATAATATGTCTCCGTATGTGAGACTGCTTCACTGAGCCTGAGCTCCCTCATGTGGTCCTAAGACTTCCAGAACAGCAGGTTCAAAAACAGCTGAGGAACTTGTACCTTGAATGACCCAGTTGTATACCATGGGTTCCTCCGTTCTCAGCACATGGACTGTATGGGACTGCGAACCCTGCACTTGAGGATACTCTGGCTCTGACGCCGCCAGATTCTGTGAGTGGACCTCCAGGATGGGGTTCTGTGACAGATGCAGGCCAGACTCATAAAGACTTTGAGGTTCTTGTTGTGGCAAATAAACTTGTAATGGTTGATTCACATATCCCTCTTGACTTGAAAATTTCTGCCCGAGCTGTAAATTTAAGGCCTGCTCTTGTACTGGACCACTGTCACAGTCTTGATGATATTGAAATTGTGTGTCCCTCAAATCAGAGTGTGCAGTAATGTCAACTTGCCCAGCTGCATTTTCAGTTAACTCATGAAGATGTTTTGTGTTTTGTATGGTTTGTGGTGCAAGAACATCAGTCTGATGAGTTGAAGTTGGTGGTTCATGGCCACGCTTTTGGCTGAGATGGTGTCTTGTGACTGCAACTGGTTCAGAACATGATAAATTGTCTGAAGTGGACAAGTCTTTCACAAACTGAGTATTGCCATGACTCTCCATGTGTTTCTTATAGGTGCTCTGCCAAGTAAAAGCTTTGTTGCAAATCATACACTTATGTGGTTTCTTTTCTGAATGTACAAGTTTATGACGTTGCAAAGAATATCTAGATGACACACAAGCCCCACACACATCACAAACAAATGGCTTCTCCTTTGTGTGTGAGCGCATATGTGATTCAAGATAACATTTCCTTGCAAATCTCAGACCACATGTCTTACACGAATGCTCCTTGATACCAGAATGACGCATTAAGTGAGTAGCTAGATTTGACTTTTGAGCAAATGATACACCACACTTCTCACAGGTAAATGTCTTAATACCTGTGTGCAGGAACTGATGACATTTGAGTCCATGAGCCGTTGGAAAGCTTTTGCTGCATGTGTCACATTGATAGGGCTTGTCATCAGAGTGTAACTTACGATGACGTTCAAGTTCGTGAATCCGAAAGAATTTTTTACCACAAATATCACAAACATGATGTTTTTGACGATTTGGATCATGAGTGAGTCGGTGAACTTTAAGATCACTTTTGCGAGTGAATGAGCGCGGGCAACTATCACATGGATAGGGTCTCTCACCTCTATGTCCATTCATGTGAATAATAAATGTGGATTTGCAGTCAATCATCTTATCACATATATCACAGTACAAGTTGTGTTGATTCATATGTCTGTTGAATAGACGTTTGCCACAGATTTTAATGTGACATTCTGAACATGTATATTCCTCATGCTGCCGTCCTTTCTTCCCGCCTAAGGACTCTGCTCTCCTTTCTTCAGAGTTCCTCTCCAGTTGCTTATGTTGAAATATGTGACTGGAGAGCTGGGATGGATTTTTCAATATTTTACCACAAATGGCACATTCCGAGCGATGAACATTTATGTGCACTTCATAAAACACTTGTTGTGAAAAAAATTCACCACAAATCTTACAATCAACTGATTCACTGACTTTGTTTCCATAATCCATATGAGTTTTTAAAGGCAGAGCAAATGTGCTTGATGAGTTTTGTTTCTGGTCATCAGTGGTTGCTAGCACTGTCGAGGAAGGTTCTTTTGAGTTAGGAATGTTGTTCATAACTTTCACTTTCTTTGGTGTTTTGTTGATGATGTCCCTTGACTCTTTGTCATCTGTGATACACCCTTTAGTTATGTCTCCCTCAGTGTTACATGGTATTCCAGGTGGATAATTTGAGCAATCATCATTGACTCTACCCTCCCATTTTAATGTTTGGAAGGTCTGATTATTACCCCTCTGAGATGACTTCCTGCACTTAATTTTACTAGTTCCTAATAACATTTTTGGAGACAGAATTTCAGTCTGAACATTCTTCATGGTGGAATCTGAGCTTGGTGTCTCTGACCCAGCCCTGAAATTTCTTCTCTTAACTGGGGTTTTGGATGCTGTTCTCGTAGTAACCTTTTTAATTTTTTTATCATTTTTCAAACTTCGTTCTTGTTGTTTACTTTTATTAAGAGCTATTCTTCGACTTCTCCTGAAATTCTTCCCACTGCTGTCACATGAATCTGCCAAATCTTCCTCTCTGCCTTTCCTTGTTCCATCTGAAAGGTTTTTGTGGGCTGTTGGTGATTTACTGCTCTTGCCCATTACGGCACAGAAGTCTTCTTGTGACACCACTTCATTCCCTCTATAAAAAAGTATAATATCAGAGAGACTAGATGATGTTGAGTTTTCAGCCAGTTGTTTCAGAGGTAAAGGCAGCTTACCACCCTGTACAAATTGGGCTCTCACTGCTTTATTCTTTCCTTTACCAAAGTCACATATATCTCCTAGACTTTCTAAGGAATCCAGATATTCTTCAATACTTTCATTGTCTTCTCTGATTCTACGATAAAATTTCAGTCTCTCAAAGAGAAGGACTATAAGAGGCAGGTACTGATCTTCAAGGTGAAGTAAGAGTTTCTCAAATGTGGTAGCATTTTCGAGACTGCTCAGATTTTGCACAATGCTCGTATCTCTCGCATGAGCAAACATGAGCAACAGCGGTTGAGCATGTGTATCTCTTTGCCTGATACCAGATTTAATGAAATTCCAGCAGTGTCCTAATTCTGTCTCTGATGTGAGAGACTGTGGGAGAGTTTTCTCCCATTCTGAAAATGTGGCTTTGGGGATGATACTCAGCATTTTCCCTCAGTGCACAAATAAAAATCCTAGGTCAGTCTTGAGGTCAAAATGGTGAATTCATGAATCAAAGGGTGGAAATAAAAAAACAAAGGAAAGGTCCAAATGTAATGTTCAGCATAAAGCTTTGCATCATTTACTAGGAGTGAAACTGCACTATTTCTGTGTGAATCCTATCTTACTTCTCCATATGCCATATGAGATATGATATGGTGGATTATAAATCACATTTCTCACACCTGTCCTCTGGAACTGGTCACAGTGTTTTAGATGTACATGTATTTTTACAAAATACATTTATAATTGTTGTTTTGGTCTCAATGTGAAACCTGAAAGTCGTGGATGCCAGCTTTGCCTTATAATTATTCAACAAGAACACAACTAACACTTAGAGCTGCAGCTATTAAGATACCGTAAAAATAGTTTGAAGAAGGCTGGCTGATTCAAGAGTAGGGATAAGTTCCTACAATGTCACTCGTGTCCTTGTGTTTCGAGTGATATCAGATTTCATTTCATTTTCACTGGCTTTAGTAGGTCGCAGCGTGTACTACTATGCTGAAGACTCTAGATCTACGAACACAAGGTTTCAGAATCACAGGTCTATTTATCGATAACAATGCTGCGGAACTAGATCTATATCAATGCACCTAATCACTCTCTGATACTAGAAACATAGCTCTGGCACATATTTCTGAAATTTATTTCCCCGGAACCATCATGTAAAATACATTGTTCCATGTCCAGACTGTTGAGCACACTGCTTATCTACCTACATAAACAATGTCTGGGGATTTAGAGTGATTTCCCCTCCGCTAGAGCATTAAAAACTTTATCTCCTTGTAGGAAAAGAAACAAACGATTATAATACTGTGGTCTATCATACACAAACAGTTACCGCAATAATCTTGAGCAATTTATGATAAATAATTGAAAAAAAAAATTTACCTGCTGGTTCCCCTTGAAGATGACAGTTTTCAGACAGAATGACGATATGGTAGATTTCCTTTGTAATTCCCCCCACCCTTTTTTTTTTTTTCCTCCCGATCCTCCCTTCTCCATCCTCTTTCCCAATCTCACATCATCCTCCTCTTGCTTTCTGTGGCTCTGAATTAAATTGTTCAAGGCATGACCATAGGCCTGAAATCTTTCTCAAGTACATGCACTTGTAGTATGGGCCAACATTTTCATAGCGCTCTGATATAATCAAAGATACTGTACCAGGCAGCATTTTTGTTATAATTAACTTGGTTCTTTGTCTTCAACCATTGCTTCTAAAACTGAGGGAGATTGTCTAACGTGCAGCCTTTAATTGAACAAAATGTTCGCGTTCTGAATCAATGAAACCAGAAAGAAATACATTAATGTTGGTAATAAGCTTATTTTGTTTGTCTGTGCAATTCAAGATGTCTAGAAATAAACAGATGGATCTTATAAGGGTGGGGTTTGTTGAGGGGGGGGGGGGTAGAAGACAGAACTGAACAATGTACAGGTGATACTAACAGGAAACTTTTTTTTTTCTTATAAATATTGTTATACAACTTGCCATGAGCAAACTAGGGCTGAGTCCAGCGGACTGCGCTGACCACGATACGAGGAACAATGGTGACCAAGTAAACAGCTATCACTGCCAACAACATCGTCAGCAACAGTTTATCTCTCCTACACAG
>JBCAUA010272114.1:0-19951 GCA_038406235.1 Peronia verruculata | reverse complement strand
GGGGGAGAGTAAGATAAAAGAATGATGGAGAAAAAAGGAGTATAAATAGAGAGTCTTTCCAAAGTTATGACTTTGTTTCATGAAAATTTAGTCATACCCAGTTGCACTGTCATATTAACCCTTTATGTCTAGATGAATACAAACAAATTAGGAGAACTGATCTGCAAAATGAAGCTGCCATTACAAATGGTTAATGCATTACAGAGAAACTCATTCCTAGAACCAGTTAATCTATGTACAATTATTGGCTTGTGAAGACACCTGATAAAATGGATGAACAACTCCAGAACTTTTTCCATTCAAAATGACTTTTAAGATGCCACAATATAACAAAATAAAATCAACAACTGCATATTACAAAAACACTGGCTAAACAAACAACAAAACAGAGGGTTTGATTTACAAACACAGAGCGATCCGCATGTTTTGACACTCCTTATGTCGACATATTATTTGAGTCACGATTTTTCTCTTCCATACTAGATCTATACTACTGATAAACATATTGACATTATTTTGCCATCATTCCTATTGTATCAACAGCCTGGTCGGTTTTGCCTAGGTTCATAGTGTACATTGTAAAGCTATGTTTTGACCTGAAGCCATATTTTCATTTTTTCTTGCCAATATATCTCAGGGGTCATCTCACACGTCTCACGCCCAGGGCAAATGAGTCGGAAGTCGATCAGGGAGAGTTCAGGCTACGGTTGTTTTTAGCTATTTTTGGACTGAGATACCAAAATGTTTTATTTGTTTTCCACAAAAAGGAAATTCAGCTTTTTTCTAACCAGAAAAGGAAAAAGTTGGCATTTGAGTCGGTAAGTTGTTAAAAACAGCCGTAACTCGCGATTGCCAGAAACAACTTTGCTCTGGGCGCAAGACATATGGTTTTGAGATAAAATGGACTTTTGTACACATTGGAAAAGAAAAAAAAAAAAAAAATCATTGAGCGGATCTTCTTAACAATTCTCAAACCTTAAAAAGCCTGAGTATATCCTCTGGATGAGTGGTGATAATCTTTTCCATCATGGTAAATCCCTCTGCAATCATGCGCAGCCCACAGCCTGGAATGAGCATTCTGTGGAAGATAAAACAGCAACTCTGACACAAGGGGGATCACCTTGTTTATTCAAATACTAATTTGTTGTATCTGGCAATATGTCACATAAATATTACTCAACATGATCAAACATGATCGTTAAACTAAGCCGATCAGAGAAATCATGTGTTTTTCAAGAAAGAATGAATTTTTAACGCATTTTTTTTTTCTCTTCGCTAACCCTTCTATATCAATCTATAAATGCATTCCAGAGTTCACTTTCCCAAAAACTGTAATTTAGTGGCATGCCCTTACAAGGATTAAAAAGGATTTACAAAACTGTTTGCCCATTTTCTCAATAAATTTGGCTGCAGCAAAGGTTACCCCTTTCGTCTTTAATTGCCAGTATCTCAACTTCTACCTAGTGCAGAACAATCATTTTTTCACACACTGAAAGGGAAATGAATAATCTTCACAGTGATACCAATAAACTTCATACGCCCAAAATTTGATGAGAGCCTGATATTATCGTGTCGCATCTCATATATTATATATATATATATACATATATATTACCTTATATATATTCCTTCTTTTTGACTTTGCCAATTTAAATGTTTTTGGATTTCAATCTCTTTCACAATTTTTTTTTTAACATCTTTTTTCTGTTGTTGTTGTTCCTATATAATATACAAAAATATTTATTTCTGGGGAAATTTTCTTATGACACTTGTTCTATGCCACTCTCTTACATACAAATAAAGAGTATGCTTCTTTGTTCAAATACAGTGTCTGGGTTTTGTGCACATATGAAGGTTGTCATTGCCATAAATTTACAAAATCTATCCTCAGCATCCTGACTCTATCCCAATTTGTGACTAATACCCCTTGAACAACGCATAAGTGGAAACCTAATAAAACAGGATTGCTGGGACCAAAGAATTGTCCTGTTATAAGCAATTCCTGTTCTAACCAACATGCAGTGAATTAGAGGGGAAAAAAATGCCAGTCTATTTGCCTGATCTAAGGAGACACTTTTTTTTTTCGTGGAAAGTCTCTCCTCATGAATTCCTCTGCTTTTGTGTGGTTCAGAAAAGACCATATTAATAATGATGTCGCGACATATCACACAGAAGGCCAAAGTGTTTACATGTTACCACATGAAAGAGTCAACAGTCTAAGGAATAGCAATCTGAATTTTAGCCATGTGGATATCTTAACACACAACACGGATGGATGCATCGGGGGATGACAGAACATGAAGATTGAAAACCCGCATTTTTTCAGTGACTCAACGGTCCCCTGGCTTCCTGTGGGTAGGGAAGCCCGATGTCTAGCCTTCTCGGATAAGGGCAAATATATTTGGGAGGTCCCGTGTGTACGTTACGCTCGTAAAAGAACCCTTGGCAGTAGAAAATCGATGTATGAGTAGGCCTGAGTGCCGCTGTGGGGGCAAAATTTCCAAACTCCAAATTTCTACCCACAAAAATTCTCAGTAAAAATTGGCAACTTCTAAAAAGCCGAGATAATCCTATCTCTGAGGATTGAATGGCTTAAGGAAAACAAAAAACACACAACACTTAACTGGCCTCAAGTCCGATTCCTCCCACCACTTTCCTCTATTTTACATAGTGCCCGTCTATATGCA
Source organism: Peronia verruculata (assembly GCA_038406235.1). NCBI lineage: Eukaryota > Metazoa > Mollusca > Gastropoda > Systellommatophora > Onchidiidae > Peronia > Peronia verruculata. Next base: position 17,264 of record JBCAUA010272114.1, on the reverse strand, counting down.
CTGAAAGATCAACAGGGTATCATATTATCTTATCCATCTGCTCCCCTCCTCCCATTGTATCAATCCCTTTATACATGATTTATTGCATCTTGATGTGTGGAATTGCAAAGCCATCCAGAGATTGCAAAAAAATATGATATGATCAAATGTTCCTTGGTCCATAGCACACAACAATGGAAGCCCAATGTGATATCGGCTTCGCAAAAATGTCAATAAATGCAAATGCACTTATCAATACATTGCAAGGGATGGGATAAGATTTGACTTTTATAATGCCTGAATCCCAACTTCTCCATTGGAATCTACTTATTCACTGTGATAATAAACTACAAATAAGTCAGAGTAAAAGCTTTTTTTCTCACTACATTTCAAAAAGTCAAAGAAATGGGGGAAAAAAAAAAAAATCTTAGTTTGGAATACAAAGTGATTCACGTTTTTAAATAACCACTGATCCCAAGATTAACACTTATTAAAACTAATGTAAGGGAGGTAATCTAGCAACGTCAAAATCTTATTATAAAGAGGGATACATTCTTATGTTAACAATCTCAAAATCTTATTAGAAAGAGGGATACATTCTTATGTTAACAATCTAAACTACTAACATGTCAATCAAAAATGAGTAAATCCCCTCAGTTCTGATTGACCTATCAACTACTATAAACTCTACTTACTCCATTGCTGGGATTGTGCGAAGTAGTTTTCTTTTGTATATCTGGCGCAGGAAATAGAAGAACAGTTTGTGTTGTTCCAAGGGAAGGATGTCATTGAAGTTTTTTTTTCTTTGCATTTTTATCAGAAGCCTCTTGCTGCAATCAAGGCCTCTGTCCTATGAATAGAAAAATAAAAATAAAATATATTCACATGCTAAAACTGGTAATTCAGAACACTGTAGATTAAACTATGGTTCAGTGCACACCACTTATATCGACATCGCTCATAAAGACATTTCTTTTTTATTGGCATAATTTATAAAGTACGGAATATTTCCTCTTTATTTGTAAATAAATAGATTCCTCTATATCGACATCCTCTTCTTTTGACTTCTCTTATATCGAAATGCTGATGAAACTCGCTGAGCAATGCAGGCCTTACTTTTGTGCACAAGAAAACCCCTCGTCTCTTTCCACTCGCTTGAACTAGAAGTAGAGGTAAGCTGCATGCCCACTGTGTGTCAGTTTCACAAGCTGGGTAAGGAGAGGAGTAGAGTGGTGGGCACAATAGACTGAAACCACGTTGTAGCCTGGAGTCTCCGCTGAAAGGGAAACACTACAGACGCTTTTGTCTAGTTTGGACTTCAATCAGGGAGTAGGGGGAGAGCATAGAGGGGTTGTCATGTGTATGTGCACATGTGACACATTTATGTCTTCACCCACGCCCTGTCTAGATCCAGTCTGACATGTGCAGTGATCTGGTCTCACATTTCATAATCATACGACCATTAGGAATCACAGCTAAACAAAAGTGACAAATGCGAAAGCCCAGACGGTCCTTTCAAGGACCAAACAAGCACAACAAAAAGTTTAAAAAGATAAAATAGCGGGTGCTGATTTTATCGATGTTTTTCCCACGGGCAATAACTATCAATATTTCAATAGTGGCATGGTTGCTTTTCCTTAACGTGAAAATACAGTACTATTAGTAATACTTGCTATGAACCCACCTTTGCAGTGAAAGAATGAGGTTTTTATATTGACTTTCTCTTATAATCGAGACAAAATGTCTGGACCCCTTACATGTCAATATATCATGCATGCACTGCACATGATGCGGCAGAGTTCTAGATGCATGCAATCTGACAAAAATTGCAAACTGAAAATCTTCCTGATTTTATTGATAAAGCCAATTTCACTGCTTCAATTAAATATTTTGCTTTACTATCCTGTGAATAGTTTCAGCACAGTTAAAATCACAATATTAGAGATGACGTGCGCAGAATTAAATAAGTTGATTCAGTGACAATAGTTATTATAAACAAAATAACAAATAAATAAAAAAAGACAGTTATGAGTCAGGACACAACTTGTGAATAATGAAGAATGGTTCTGAATCAGAGAAACACAAACAGCCAACCCTGAATAAAGAGAAATGCTCACCCTCATCAAAGACTGAAACAGAACCATACTATTCACAAATCTGACACTTTTCTGTTTGACCCTGTTACCGTGTTGATGAAGTGTCACTAAAACTCTTCATTGTGAGCCTATTGAACCTAGATGGCCTCCAAGTAATAGTAGTCGTGAATAGTGCTAATGATTTAATGACGTAAGATAAAGTATGACATACTTCTGGCATCACATCTTTCCAGAAGTTTTGTGTTCAACACTAGTGTTGTGGGATTTCGTGGTGTTTATTTTTAGTAGGGGGTACAACACTCTGCCGGGGATTTCCAGATCTGTGCTTAGTCGAATATGAACTATTCAAAAAACAGATGTGCTTGTTTCCCCTCCCCCAGAAATCTCATCAGAACTATGGTGGACTGACAAGGACTGCAAATACAAGACAAGAAATGAATATTAGTTCGAAGGACTTTGTTGTGAAACATATCAAATGCCAGACTGGAAATGAAGGATTTGAGGGCAAAACGCGACAAACGCCATTTTTGAAAATTTTTAGTTATGCCCCTCAATACTGGGAGTGGTGATAGTGATATATGGTAATTGCTTTCCTTTTCACCAGATGCAACTTATCCTCCCTGTAAGTCTTCAGAAAATTTTAGTGCTTAACCCATTCAGTACCAGGCCTGACTATATTTTGAATGCTGGAAGTACCAGCTGAAGGGAAATAACTGGGACGAAAGCTCCAGTGGTAGTATAAAAAAACTAAGATATAATACATTCTACATGTTTTTTTGCGTGAAATTAGGTGCAGTATGAAGAGAAATCAACACTGAATGTTATAAGTGCACTTGTTTTGGGGTATAACAGTGACAAAACAATAATATTCAGACTGTACCCGTGCCAGCTTCAGATCTAGATCTAGATCTTTACTGCTAGGTCGCGTCTAAATCTAGACCTAATTTCGTCGTCGTCGTCATGACTTTCTTCTTCTAAATTATGCTCAAATTCTTGATCTACGTCTAATTTATTATCACGTGCATATTTCGAAAACACTTGTTTCTTCATCATAATGTGATGGTCCCGCACCATCCACTTGTCAGACCCTTCAAAAATTTCAATGCGATTTTTAAACGATTATAGCTGTCAAACACATCGTTCCAATATGGTGAAATTCGGCAGTGACTTCCCTTGAGTGCTCTAAACCAAGTTCCCGCGAGATCTCGTACTTAGGGCGGGATATCCATTTGTAAAGAAAATGAGAATAAAGGCAATACATAGCTGGCATTGTGGTACTGAATCGGTATCAGGTGTTGCGGTACTGAATGGATTATTGATAATTGCTAACTACTGCAGAACAAATTTTTCTCTAAATTTGGATATGTCTCATTTTGCCCCCAAAACCCTTCAAATATTTCCTTTCTAGTTCTCACCGTTACTGTTTCTTTGGTACTGAAAGGGGGGACAAAGTCAGTGGCTTCAACCTGGAATAAAAGTATAGAAACACAAATCTAAAAAGTCAAGTTTTTCATCTTCAAAGGAACAATAAATTTATTTCCTTGAACTAAAAAAAAAAAATAAAATAAAATAACAGAATCATTTTCCTTTTTTAACCAGCTTAACTAAAATCTTGTTTGTTTAGCTTGTTTGTGTTGGGACTAAACAGCACATCAGCTGAACGCCAGTTACATGGCGCCTGGAACCGTTGAATACATTTATGAGTCATAGAGACCATAACAATGAGTTTGTTTAATTGTTTGTCTATCATGTTCCAACAACAACTAACAATGACTAAGTCGTGTTGTCTTGGGAAAATCATTAAACAGACTTCGATTGAACAGAATATTTTTATCTCTGACCAGAAGGTGCCTGGCCTAACCCAAATTTTGAAGACTAAAACAACAACAACAACAAAATTTCTCTATTTTTAAAATTAAACAGATTGTTTGCAACACCAAAATATTTACGGAGTGTCTATCTGGGCCTAGTACTGCAATGAGGAAGCATAGGCAAATAAAAAAGTTGCATCACGAAGTAAAGGCGAAACAATTTGTGTTGACTCGCACATGGGAGCATCTGTTCTCAGTTGGGGAGGGGGAGGGGGAGAAGGGGTTGGGGTAGCCTCCCCTCCCGACACGTTACATAACTAACTGGATAGAATAACTTTCTTACGCACGGACAGAGAGAGAAAGAGGCGCATCAATAGGCCCAAATAGACTATTTATTACTTTTATCAGAGCTGAAACATTTCACACTGAACCTCAAAAAAAAAAAAAAAAAATCCTTCCTATTTGATTTGTCCACAATTCAAAAAATGTCTTCCTGCCTTCAAATTTAACTGGGGACTGATGTAGAATAAAGCAAATGTCTTGCGACCAGGGCAAATGAGTCGACAGTCGATCGGAGAGATTTAACGTTATGGCTGTTTTTAACTATTTTCCGACTGGGATACCAAAATGTTTTATCTGTTTTCCACAAAAAGAAAGTTTAACCTTTTCAAATCTGAAAAGAAAAAATGATCGCCTGGAACGACTGCTGACTCATTTGCTCTGGGCGCAAGGCAAATGATGACTTATCACAAACATTACAAGTAAAATATTCCACTCTTACATGACAGAAGGATTTCAACTTCTGATCAAGCATAAATCTTGCTGCATCAAAGAGATACATGTAGCTTTATGTGTTCCTGTTCAATATTTGAATTGACAATTAACACCGGAACTAGCAATGATACAATGAGCTGTAACATTTTCAAAAAGATATGCATACTACCCACAATTATGTGCCTCTCTTATCTGTGCCATCCTACAAATAATGAAATTACAAAGTACTAAACAACAATCACTTTTTAACCACCTATAGGTCTATAATATAAAAGTGAAGTTTCAAAGTAAATAACAAGCACCAATACCAAACATAATAAAATAGCATTAATTTATTATTGTGCATCACCTGACCATGTGCCTCTCTTATTTGTACCATCTTTCGAATAATGACTAATTACAAAATACTAAACAACAATCACTTTTTCACCACCTAGTTCTATATTATAAAATCGAAGTTTCAAAGTAAATAATAAGCACCAATACCAATCATAATAAAATAGCATTTATTATTTTGCATTACCTGACCTATGACTTGCACGTCATACAACAGATAAATGAAAATATGAAAGTGACTGTAACGAATAGGTTGACTTCTTTTTCTGCTGCTGATATAGCCAACCCCATCTGCCTTTCTCTTGATGCTTTTCAGATAATCCAGCTTCTGAAATCAAAATGAAATCGGTAGTTATCTATAATATCATGAACAAAGTTATTCAAGCAATTACTGAGAAACTTTATTTCACTTTGTCTATGTTATGTACCTTCCAATAAATCACTCACAAGAACAGATATGAGACGTGACCCGATGAAATCAGGAGCTCGTCAAATTTTGAGCATAAGGAGTTATTGGTATCCCTGTGAAGATTATTCATTTCCCTTTCAGTGTGTGAAAAAAATATAGGTCTACCTTAAGTAGAAGTTGAGATATTGGCTATTAAAGTTCATGGGGCTGACCGGTTGCTGCAGTTGCATTTACTGAGAAAATGGCCGATCACTTTTGTAAATCCTTCTTTACCTTTGTTAGGCCATGCCACTAAATTACAATTTTTGGGCCTTTACTCGCTCCATTTCAGTCAGCTGAACCCTGAAACGCATTTTTAGATTGATATAGAAGGGTTTCGTGAAGAAAAAAAAAATCCGTTAAAAATTCAATCACTGCTGAAAAACAAGTGATTTCTCCGGTTGGCTCAGTTTGACGAGCGCCTGATTTCATCGTGCCGTGTCTCATATAAGAAAGACACCCGAACTCCAGGCTTACATCCTCTCCTATTTCCCATCTTGTGAGAACTTCTGACAAATGTAAGGCACCAGTCATCATAGCACACTGCTCTCAATGTTATGTTTAAGGAGGGTATGGATCCTCAGAGTGATTTTTTGAATGCTTGAACTAGGGACTTTTTATGCTTCAAATTTGGATTCAGCATGTCCTAATCAGAAGAAAAGTGTGGAAAAAAAATTCTGTCTTGTATGCGGTTGCCATGACGATGCCGCCATATTGGATTTCGTATTTTGAAAATTAGTTATTTTCAAAAGCCTAAGGCTCCTGGAGTATTGAATGGAATAGGGTAAAATTTTGCACATGAATAATATAATCCTATTTAAAAGACAAAATGCATTTGTTTTTTGTTTATATATCATAAAATATTTTTTTAGAAATGTTTGAAATATGTATATTGATGGATGTAAATTTTTCAGTTTTCCACGAAATATCCAATTTTTCTTCAAAAACGGAAATGAAATTCAGAAAAAGCAATGCATGTTATTAAAACACATGCTATGGAGGATGTATATTCCAGATTTGAAGGCAATCGGCTGAGAAATAAAAAAGTCTTAGGGAAAAAAGTGAAGAAATGATACATACTGAGAAAATCACAAATGAATTTTCATAATCTCTTTATATAGTTATTTAGTAGTGCTGTGTTGGTGCCCTTTTGGGGCATAGAGCATAATATATGTTTCTGGTCCCATTCGTTGTTTTTCTGATATGAGAAGAGTTCAAAGAATGTAAAAATAGGAAAACCCCATTTTTTATATTTTAGTCCCAAAACCTTGTTGTCGGACCTCCCCCCCCCCCCCCCCCCCCCCCCACTTTATTATGTATGTAGCCTTTCAATCCTAAGGGACTAGGACTATCTTGGCTTCTGGTGTCTGCCCTATTTTTTATAAAAGGAATTTTTGTGGAAAGAAATTTGGAATTTGGAAATTCTGCCTGGACAGCACTCTGCCTATTTTTTAACCAATTATGAACTTCCAAATGTTCTTTTACATGAGTTTTGTAAACACGGCTCCTGTGAAATACATTCCTCCTTATCTGAGAAGATTAGACATCAAGCGTCCCTTCCAAAAAACCAGGAGAGCATTGAGTCATTGAAAAAGAGCAGGTTGTAATTTTCAAATCCTTCTAATCCCATGATGGTAAGATCCAAAATTCAAATCGGTGATGTCCACGACATTAGAGTTTCAGCGAGTAGCAGATGCCTACCTTCCTTGTCCCTTTGAATCCCTCTACTCCGTATAAACCCATTGCTTTTTGTACTTTTTAAATTATTTTGGTATACACCGATATGGAAATAATGTCATAATAATAAATCAAGACACATCTACAAAGATATGCCCTGTACATTGTGTATGTTAGTGCATCCACTCATGATGGAAGGGAGACTATCATTGCTTTTTTAATGCATCGATGCTGACACATGACAATCTCGATTTCTGTAGATTTTTAAAACTTGTGATATGAATGAGCAATTTCTTGTGTTATTAGGTCATTTTTTTCTCATTTACAGGAAAACACTCAGATAAGAGAGACCCTATTTTCTCGTTGTGGTATGTCATAAGAATTTCTACATACAATAGAAATATAAAGGCACTGACTTCAAAGTTAATTTCACATTATAAATTTATTAAACCTAAATGCAACCCTTTCAAATTAAGTTGTGAATTTGATTTTCAGAATCACTTATGTCTGTCACTTACTGCTGGCAAGCTCGGATGAACAAGAAGGAAAAACTCAATTTGTCCCTGAGACAATATGATATCGTCATGGATGAGACTCAGCACAATGTAGTAGATAGTATCAGTATTTTCTTTCTTCCCGCCCAGGCAGAACAAGCTGAAAGGCACATCTATGAAGAGAAGAAAAAAAAAAAAAATCATCAAAAAACATGACCTCTAAAAGACTAAAACAACTTTCACAGGACTGCTCCAGTATTTGGCCTATGAAGAAATCAGGGGTTGAATGTAATGAAGATGTTTTTTCTTAAGCATTTCAATCCTAAGAAAGTAGGATTATCTCGGCTTTTAGAAGTTGCCAATTTTTGCTCACAAACTTTGTGGGTAGAAATTGGGAATTTTTGCCCCCACAGCGGCAGTCAGCCTACTCTTCCATTGATTTTGAACTGCCAAGGGTTCTTTATCGTGTGTAACGTACATATGGGACCTCCCAAATACATTCGCCCTTATCTGAGATGGCTAGATGTCAAGCTTCCCTACCCACAGGAAGCCAGGGAACCATTGAGTCACTGAAAAAATGCGGGTTTTTGATTTTCGTGTCCTGTCATCTCCCGCTGCAGAACCCGCCAGTCGATCCCGGCCTGTTTTCTCCATGAGCAGACACCATACCACAGAGCCACTGCGTCCCCCCCGTAATGAAGATGGTTTGATATCAATGTTTTTATGTTCTAAAAATATTAACATTCATCTCTGAATGAGACAACATTACACTTCTAAGAAGATTATAAGAAGATCAGGATTTAGTGAGGCAGGTTTCAAGATATATGGGCAAAACCATTCATTTGTCACGGTTTTTCTCCAGATTTTAACTAGCAAATGAGGAACTTTCCGAGTCTCTTAATTTCCACTATCTCTGGCTACGCTCAAGCTAGCGCAAAATTCATTATTGTAGTTAATGTCAATAATGTAATTTTAAAAAAAACGACCCAAGAGGTTGAAATGGGATATGTCAATTATACTACAGTCGAGTTCACTTAAACCGAACCCTGATATTCCGAATTTCTGATAATTCACATAAAAACTAATTTTTTTTTTCCCCCTTTTGTGTTCAATAAATGCCCCTCACATCACCACAGGAGGGGGAGGAGGACGATGAGGAGGAGAGAGGCAGTGTAGTACAAGGAGTAGCGATGCTGGAGCAATTGTCTGATACCAAGCATCCTTGTAGAGCCTTACAAAACAGGTTTCCTTTAAATCGAGCCAGTCAGTGCCACAAAGGTAAAAATTGGCTTCTTTCCTCTCCACACGCTACCCACCCAATGCGGTAAACAAAAAAGACAGCGTCGTGGATGGAGTGAGAGGGATTAGGCAATTAATTTACATACATGTATTGTGAATGTACCCCATGCCATGGCTATAGTGGGCCTGTATGTTGTGTGTGTGTGTGTGTGTGTGTGTGTGAGGGGGAATGATGAGGAGTAGTGATGGAGCTCTTTCCATTAAGTCAAACATGAATACGGTGCAGGAAATAGACAGAGGTGCAATGTCCAAGAAGGCCGTAGCTGAAAAATATGGCATTCCCCCAAATACACTGTCATCGAAGTTAAAAAACCTGTAATACTGTGGGAAAAAGCAGCAGCCTCCTTTTTCCCTTTTTGCCTCATAGGCCATTTGAGAGTTGTCGCCCTTGCTAAAAAAAAAACTGCAAGATAAATTCTCATAAATCAACCCCATTAGGGTGGTCCCGGCAAATTCACTTTAAGCGGACTCGACTGTTTATGCCACATGCATGCACATTTGCCACTGCTCTAAGTTTTACTTTCTGAAACAAATTTTCCTCTCTTGCACTTAATCCCCACATTGAAATCCTGCCTTCCATACACTGGACAGGGATGTCAAGCTGTTTACATGAAAAAGTAGGAAAAGTTCCTGGCATATTCTTTAGCAAGATGTCAAACTGAAGTACGTTAATGGTAAATAATACTGGATATGGGGCCAATAGAGAAATTATTGACAGTCAAAAAGTAGGAAATCCTACTAGAGTAGAAAATTTGACATCCCTGATTGGACATACAAGCATTAAATCACTAGCGGCTGTATGGTCACTTTACATGTAGTGTTAATTAATGACATTCTTAATTTGAATTTCTGATAACGCAAACTCACAGCCTGGTTCCATGGAATTTGAATCAAGGAAACTCTGCTGTACTTCCATTACCGTTTGATCCTTTCTGAGGATGAGACCCTGACTGAAGAAGTTCTGCTGTTTGAATCTCCATTCTATGGTAATCCTTGGCAGCCTCACTCTTGGACGCACTGTGCAACTTCATGTATACACTTGCCATGTTCCAGGGCAAGTAACTGAATCTGTCTGATCCTACCTCCTGTTGCAATACCTTGATTACAAAAAAAAGCAGTGTGACAGGATGTTAATTGTGAAAACTGCAGGCAAAATCATCCAATTTCACAGAACCAGATGGAAAGAATATTTTAGTCCATACTGTAACTTTCATAGGTGATGAATATTAGATAAACATTTGATTGTTTCTGCATTAACTCTAGAACTGCCACCCAGCCTAAAGGCTATGACGCTCTGTGGTGCACACAGCTGAGCTTGTCAAGCTGGATTGTGGGTGCTAGTACTTAGCCTCAGGGTGTTTGTCTTGACTTCGCCTAGGCTTCAGATTGATACAAAGCAGACTAATATCAGACCACCTTACTGGCTAATATATTCCTCTAATCCCTCCCATAATTCCATCCTTTCTTTACATATGATAATTTCTGCAATGAGCCAGTGGTAGAAGGAGTTGTACCCACAAAGCCATGTCAATTTCATATGGGTGTTGATTTTATCACCCTAGTCAGACGTACCAATTCTATTACAGATCTGTTCATAACCCAGTATAACTGCTTGGACCAAACCATTTCACATAGGGGTGTGGTAATGCTCATCTTATTGAATCTTAGCATAAACTGCAAGTTATCATCCTCTGACCATGTGGACTTAAATCAGACTGGCTGATGTGACTACAAAGAAATATATATGTGATGTAATGGTGACATAAAGTGAGAACACAAGAGAGCTATCTGATATTTTAAACTAATAGATACTTAGGCTACTTCAGCTTTCATTTATAGCAATTATAGCTCACTTGTACTCTCAAAGCTTGATCGCTGGTCAATGCAAAACTTGCTGGGTGGGTCAAGTGGTTAGGGGAGTCTGGGTTATTCTTCACATGGTATAAAATAAAGAGACTACATGTATTTGACACTCTTCTCAAACATCATCGTTTCTTTTGGTTGTAGGTTTCGGAACACTTGTGAGGACCTGAATGGGCCATGTGGCCCTTGATTTCTGTTCTTCACTTCCATTTAAGAGGATTTCATCCTTGGGCATGGGATTTCTGACTGTTGTATCAGGTAAAGTTCCCCTTACCTTTTGAAGGATGTCTACTGAGCTGAACATATGGCAATAATTTGACAAAACTGGAGCTGATAAAATCCAAGTTTAAGTGACATAGTGAGAAACACCACAGCACAATGAGGAGCCCCTATGAATAAACAAGTGTCACTTGCAGGGCCTTGATTTATTTATTTTTTTTTTTTGTTATAGCCTATGCACACAGGTCAAGAGTTTATATGCAAAATACCAACAACAACAAAAAAAAAACAGCAAGAATTGACTGACCAAAATTTTAATTGTATCTGATTACATATATATTTGTTTTTACTCTTTGAACAGATCTATCCAATGATAACATTCTCATTTCTTAAGTACTGACAAATGTAATCTAACCGATAAAAGGTTTTAAAAATTCACAACTTACTGAAAGAGAATTGGCACAATCTGGATTTTGCTCCAATGCCACAACTTTGGAAACACCCTGCTTTAACAGCTCACTGCTAATGTAGCCTGGCCCTGAAAAAAAAAAATATATTCAAAATATATAATTCAGAAACACAAAATAGCTATCAAGCCAGATTAATGTAACAATGGACGCGGCCCATATAAATAAGATATCATCATATTCTTTCCTGGTATGGCAGTAATAACAATAGAAAACATAAGCATGAGCTTTATTTTATTTATGCTGTTTATCCCATATCACATATAGATGGAATGATTTGTAGAGAGATATAGAGTTTCTGCTCTCTTATGAAAAATCAATGCATAAAATCTAAAATTTCCCAGAAACAATGTTATTACCTGCATTCAATTCTAGAACTGGCGCAAGAGGATTTGATCTGTGTTCCATAACTGTTTTGACAATGTGACCTGTTAGGAAGAGGCATGAAATTCAAATTCTACTGAAGAAATTATCATTCAATATTTAATTTATCTGTTGAAAATGTATTTTTCATCAAAATCTAATTTTTATATTTGAAATTAAGAAATTTTAATGATGAAGTAAAATGATAATATTTCTGTAAAAAAATCACTAATTCTCACTTCTAATCTAGGGTTCCACACAGGAACCATTCCTCCACAGAGGCAAAAAAACATAAAGGACGGTAAAGGTTTTCCAGTATTTGAGAACTCAATGATTATTTCAGCACCTGTTATATATTATGCATTATGAGCAACTGACCTCCAACCCTGTGTATTGCAACAATAGACTTGTTTCACAAATGAAAATTGCGTGCAAAGCACCTGATATGAAGGTGGAATGAAGATAATTGATATGATCAATTCAAAAGCTGTGGGCACTTTTGAAGAAACAGATCAAATAGCACAATGTCAGGTTTTATCACTGCTTAGCTAATAGTCTAACAGGATATTTATATTTTTCAATGAATTGATCATGTGATCAACACCACCAAGGATCTAAATACTGAATAGATGGAGCTTGATCACACAGTCTGAATTTACCTCTTCTCTTCTTGGGACCGTCTTGGCTTTTTAAAACATTTCAGCCATACACTTTTTTTGAAATTTTACACTTAAAACAGACTTCTTTATGATTAAAATGTCATGTTGCATGCTTTTCATATAATATAGTCCTTCCATGATGCTGCCTGGTACTGAGTAACAAGTGTAGCACCTTTTAGAATCGTTATCTCTGAGTTACATTACCGAGTTACAAACATATCACAATGATCCACAATTTCCTGTTTTCATATAGATGAGACATTTAATAAATGAAATTGGCCTTTGTTCCTTTCCATAACAAGCCTGACTAAATGTTTAGTACCGCTGAACTGATCTGATAAAATAAATGTACACTGAAATCTTACAGGACTATTATCAAAGAGACTATAGCAGGGATTTAAAAAATGTTTTCAATCATAATGTAATAAACCCATGTGACACAGCGCAGTTTTACATGTGCCTGTACATGTAGTTTGTTGCGGCGTGTGTCTTTGTGGAAGGACCCTGCTTTAGAAGAACACTCTAAATTATTAACACAAATCACTAGAGCTCTGAAAAAAAAAAAAAAAAATGGATAATTTTGTTGATAATACAAAAAAAAAAAAAAATCTACAACTTTTCTTCTTGGGCTACATTAAAAAAAAGGGGGAAAAAAAAAAAGAACAGAAAAAAGAAAGTAAACACAGGTCATATATAACTTATCCATTAAACATTTTTTCCACCATAAACAGGAAAAGCATAAGTCAGGTATGTCCTTCCTCCCACATCATTTGAATTGACCATGAAGTCCTGGTGATTAAAAAAAGTGCACTATTTGCTTTAAGGTCACAGTAGACAATGCGAGGTGTCCCTCATCAGGGCACAAAGCAGTAGGTTGAATATGAATATTTAGCCTTATACTGCCTCTCAATATAAATCGGCTATGTCTATGCAAAAAATGAATCAATGATTTCACATCACATTAGTCATTAGCCTACTTCCATGGAAATGACACTTATATATAATTTCTGTAAATTTACATTTTACTAAATTCCCATGGAAAGTGACCTTATTACTCGATGCAATAAAAGTGCAGTGAACAGGTGTTTTATCTGAGTAAATTTTCTATGCATCAGAAGAGACTTAGAGAATAATGGATTTACACAACGGAGTGTCTATTCACAGTAGTACTGCGAATAGCAAGTACGCCGTGGAGCTCCTATTCGCTGTACTAAGCAAGGGGAAGTCACTCCTTATTTACAGTACTACTGCATTTTCCTTAACTTTGCTATCGTAAAAGTGTTAGATTTATTATCCCAGAAATTATATCATACAATAAATTAAAAAACAAAAATAATAACAATAAATAATCATTAAAAGCGATTGATCATAATCTCCGATTGGGGCTAAAATCGGCAATTTTGTTTTTCACATTGGCTGTAGCACCATTTTCGGAGAGCATTCTGACATGATACCTCGTAGAACTTCATAATAAGTCAATATTGATGCATATTCAACTTAAATGTGGATCATTGATACAGATAAAACAACAACAATAACAAAGTTACTGACAAGCGGTGTCATTAGTGCCTTTAGTATTATAATACATCTACTTAGATTTTCTAGGTGCAGTAGTGTTCTCCGTGGCCAAATGGCTAGAGTCAGAGGTTCGAATCTTGAAAGATTTTTATTTTTTTTACCATTTTTATGTTATATCTAGATCTATTATTTGTGTATTTGACCTCTTTTTTGTTACATTTCTTTGCTTTTTTAGGGGGCAGTTCAAGATGTTTTCAGCCTCCTAGATCCAGAATGTAAATCTAGCTCTAGATCTAGTGTGTTAGCCGAGAATGGAAGGCAGATCTCCAACCCATGGTGGTTTTCTTTTTCTTTTCTTTTTCGTGTACTTTTAGACGCAATCTTTCTAATTTTGTCTTTTTTTTCTTTTTTTGATGTAGATCTAGTTGAAGGAGATGTGGAATGGAGGGATGTCAGATCTAGATCTAGATCTACATCTTATGAGACAGGCCTTAGTCCTATGGACCTCATGATCAGATTCTAAACCTTATCGCAAATAGGCATATGAAAGTAGATATTGTCACATGACTGCAATAAATATAGGTCCAAGGATTGATCTTAAGTTCATCTTGCTAATAATGATAACAAACGCTGTGCAAATCATAGGTTTCATGCGTAAATGAACACAACTTCATATAGGAAAAACTCGGTACTGCAAATAGCAGCTCCGCCACGTATTCCTTATTTGAAGTACTACTGCGAACAGGTGAGGGGATGCCATTCCCTATTTGCAGTACTACACTAGGCCTACTGCGAATAGGGGCAGCCTTTACACTAGCATTGTACATTCAATAACCAGGGTCATGGTGAATATGAAAAGATTCCATTCTCTGGCTGAAAAGAAACATGAGTGGCACCTATTTCTCAAGCTGACATTACCTTGTTGATACACCTTTCTTGACAAAATTAATGTTGCATATTATTATGATTTAATAACATTAAAAAATGTAGATCTATAGACTATAGATCTAGATTAGATCTCGATCTAGAGTCTAATTTTTCTAAAGTTTACTAGAGCTATTAACTTACCTGCAACATTTTTATCAAATACATAGGATTTTGACTTTGTCTTGATTTTCTGCTTCAGATTCTCTTCCGACAGCACCTTACTGACTGGTAATGTATTAGATTTAAATCTAGATCTATGTAATGTCCAAGAAAGATCTGTCTCAAGATTCTTTTGAAGTTTGTTTTTCTTCATCTTCTTGCCATTCTTGGTAGTTAACATCTCTGTGGCAAAGTATACATACTGCTGATAAGTCATCTGTGGCAGTAACTTTTTTTTGCATGGAATTCGAAAATTCGGTAACAGTCTGCTATGTTGCAGCAGTGGGTTTTGTCTCATTTGAATCAACATGCTGATGTGTCTGCTCTTTGCAACTGCAGTGACATGCTGAAGCTGACATGCCCATAATTTCAACGGTGACTCAAACAGAGTTTTGGCCATTTTAAGAGAGATTTGTGGACGACCGGCTTTGCATCAATACGTGAATACGCTGACAACAAAATAATGAGAAATAATAACAATCTATTCTCAATATTGAAGAGTTGGTCCAGACCATGCTGTAGACGGAAATGACTTCTGCCAGAGATAACGAAACTACATTGAAATGATAGATCTAACCGGAAATATCAAATAGTTAGATTTAACCATCATCATAATCGAATACATGTATCATACTCCATTAGGCTAGAGATATTACATTAGATCTTTCTTAGATAGCATTCCATATACTGAAATGTTGATACATTTTAGAAGCAAAACGAAAGAAATTTTTCTTTCCTTCAGTATTCCAAGTGCGTGCAGATAATGAAGAAAATAAACAACATACAAACAAAGAAACTAAATTTGAGAAATCCAAAGAGGCTCTAACTAAATTTCGGTATTATTTCGCCCACCGTAAAGACTTACTGCTAGCGACTGCACACAATCGCAACTACAGTAATTAGTAGTCAATCGCAGGCAGAGACATGCTACAATTAGCTAATTTTAGCATGTCTCTGATCGCAGGTCCTTGGGGTGCCCCCATTTGGGTGCCCCAAATATTTTTTTAACCCTACGTTGAAGAATGAGAGAACTGGTGGGGGACGCAGTGGCTCAATGGGTGGAGCGGCCGGGATCGACTCGCGGGTTCTACATCGGGGGATGACAGAACACGAAGATCGAAAACCCGCATTTTTTTCAATGACTCAACGGTCCCCTGGCTTCCTGTGGGTAGGGAAGCCCGATGTCTAGCCTTCTCGGATAAGCGCAAAAATAGTTGGGAGGTCCGGTGTGAACGTTATGCACGTTAAAGAACCCTTGGCAGTTGAAAATCGATGGAAGAGTAGGTCTGAGTGCCGCTGTCCGGGCAAAATTTCCAAATTCTACCCACAAAAATTCTCAGCAAAAATTGGCAACTTCTAAAAGCCGAGATTAATCCTATCTCTTAGGATTGAAAAGCTTAAGAAAAATAAAAAAAGAGAGAGAGAACGGATGGGGCGGAGGTGGGCTGGAGGGGATGGGGAATGGGGGATATTGGTTTATGAATACCAAACTTAACGCAAATACTTTATAACGTATATTCGTTAACTTAACGCAAAGAATTAGCGCAACGTTTATGAATCTTTCGTCTCTTTCCCCCCTACCCCAACCGGGTAGGCCTACTTCCCCACGCCCTTTTCCATTCCATTCCCACAAAAAAAAAAGGTAATGAGAGAAAGAGGGAAAATGGATCACCACATTTAGAATGGGGAAATATGTTTGTTTTCTCTCTCTCTCTCTCTCTCTCTCTCTCTCTCTCTCTCTCTCTCTCTCTCTCTCTCTCTTTCTCTCTCTGTGAAAAAGATAAATTTAAAAAAAAAAAAATTGAAAAATTTGTTCAGAGGCCATGCAAAAGAA
The DNA here is from genome assembly GCA_038406235.1 of Peronia verruculata. NCBI lineage: Eukaryota > Metazoa > Mollusca > Gastropoda > Systellommatophora > Onchidiidae > Peronia > Peronia verruculata. The sequence goes on along the minus strand of JBCAUA010272114.1, from coordinate 341 downwards.
AATATGAGAGAGATGTAAACAGATGTATGAAATATCACAATCACAGAGATGTATTTTTCAAGAGGTGTGGATGGTGATGATGATATTTTTTTGATATATAGACCACAATGCTTAATGCCACATCTTGACAGACAGATTATTTTTGTAAATAAAAAGATCATGACTGTAAATGAGTGGTCTTGAGATGTAGCAGATTTTGATCCAGTCTCTCCCCACAAGCAAAGTGATCAATTTTGTGTCAGTATGACTAAAGTATAAAAGTTAAAAATCAATACCCTTGCAGAAAAGTTCAATTTCCTTCAACACAAAAACAACAATGTTTACTAAAACTGTGTATGAAA
>JBCAUA010272004.1:0-19952 GCA_038406235.1 Peronia verruculata | reverse complement strand
AAAAAAAAGGGGGGGGGGGGGGGGAAGGGGGAAAGGGGGGGGGGGGGGTTGGGTTGGCAAAGTAGAAGACGGGCATTAAAAAATCAAGGCTGGTAAGGCATTGGGCACGGGCTTTAACTTGAACTGAACCTACCACCACCTGTGCAGGAAAGAGCAGTTTAAGCCCTGTTCAAACACAAAATGGTTGTTCTTTAAGCTTAGTCAGTGACCTAAATCAATTTCCTGTGTGACAGTGTAGGCCTAATCATTCTTTCATGTTATCGCAGCGTTATATTATCGAGCTTTGCTTGGCGTTCAAACCATGGGAAAAAGTTCTCTAGGCGCAATATAACCGTGACCGTGCTGATGCGCCCTTAAAGTCCAATACAAACATGTTAACGTTTCACTTTGATTGTCTAGACTGTGTTACCGTCTTCTTAATCTGGATGAAAGTATTGAAGTGTGACAGTATCATCTCTCTCTCTCTCTCTCTCTCTCTCTCTCTCTCTCACACACACACACACACACACACACACTCACTCGTCTCTGTGCATCTTTTGGGAAATCCAAACCCGTTAATTTCCCACATCATGCATATCATATGAAAAAATCAAAAACAAAAAAAGTAAAAAGCACACAATCAACAACCAAACAATACAATATGACACTTATACTGTCACTAGACATCTATGTGTGTATGTCAGTTCCTCATTCCATTTTTTTAACATATCGTGTTTTACACAATGTTATGTTGTTTTTTCTTTTCATTGAGTGTATTAAGTTCGTTGATGGCAGACAGTCCATCATAAATTTTGAGACATTAATACTTGTATAATATGAGCATCTCAACTTTTTTTTTCCCCCTCTTGTGACATCAACTGTGGAAAACTTTCGTTCACATTTACAGCGCGAAGTCTTTGAAATACGGCAGGTGTAATATTTGGACATGAACCTCATCTAAACATTACAGCTGTGGTATAATCATTTTTTAGGGTCCGTCTCTTTTATTGGCCCGAAAATGATGTATGCATCAATCCCGTCTTTCTTCTTCCAAACACAAGGGAAAGAAAACAAAAGTTCGAAACACGTTCGTCAAAGCGCTACCTGCACACCTTTATTGTAAGGGTACTGTTCACCCCTGGCTCCTCTTACACTAACAGGAGAGTAGTCGAGATGTCCCGGCTTAACTAAAAAAATTATGATAAAGAAATGGCTGACATAAAGTCAAATCAAACAAAGAAAAATAAGACAATAGGCACGTTTTCACTGAGTAGCGGTGAACTATAACCCTTCCAAAACACCAACATCAGTGTGTGCACGTTTGAAAGGCCAGGCAATATCGAGAGTCCAAAGTGATAAAACAATATATAATTTTTAAAATCCCACAGGATGTCATGACTGCTCTATACTACAACTGAAACAAAATCATCACCTTGGTCATACTATAGCATAAGGTGATTTTAACAGCGAATAACCAAGCCATTTTTCTCATTGAAGTACTTAGTGATGATCTACAGATCATGATTCAAAATGTCCTCCTCCGTCCCTCTCGAGTAGCCAGTGTCCAAACACATAATATGTCTATATTATTATATTTACGGCCAATACAAGTTCATTTTTTTTTTTCTCAAGCCCCATAAGAAAACAGCGGATGCCAGGCCCTTGTCACACACCATTGCCTCTGAATTTGCACAACCACTGGTGTGTGGATATGTTTTCATATCTCTCTCTGTCACAATGTGTGGAATGTCATTCAAACGTTCCTAGCCTAGCCAAGTCTGTGCCGGTCTTTTGTGACTTACACAAGACAGGATAAAGGAAAGTAGGAAGTCTGAGGGAGTGAGGGGTGGGGTGGGGTGGGGGGAGGGGGGATCATGATTGTGATACCGACACACGACACACGACACTGCCAAACACTGTGTATCTGTGTAACATAAGCACTGTGTGATTGTGTAATAACGTAGGAGGGGAAAATAAGGAGAGGCGACTGTTAAATAAAACATTTTGCAGTCTCCTATAGAGGGGAAAGACGGTGCCGGGGAGGGAGGGTGGATAAGGATGCCAGCAGCACAACAGAGCCGTTGCATTAAAGTGATGATTGTGTGATGGGTGGGGAGGATTCATAGTCGATAATTGCCTGATACTAAATCAATGTCGGATTTACCAGTGGGGTTGCAAGAACTTTACAACGGTGTACGTCGGACAGAAAGACAGAACAAAAAATATAAAAACAATGTGGGAGAAAAAGAAATAAAGACGGGAAGACAGAAAGCAAGAAAGGCGGGAAGAAAGAAAGAGAGAATGGATGAAAGAAAGAAAGAAAGAAAGAAAGAAAGAAAGAAAGAAAGAAAGAAAGAAAGAAAGAAAGAAACAGAATCATGGCCGTGGAGGCCGACAGGCTAAGTGGCTGACACAATAACAATGAGAAAATGTCTGGACAGAACCACTAGCATACGGTTGCGCGTACTAATAGCAAAGACAAGATTGTGTCGACAAAATCAAACGGATTATTAAGTTCAACCTGTGGACGAATCTTCATCTCCACAGCAAGGAATGAGAAAGTTGTTGCCACAGATTCAATTCTGGATGCTACATTCATTGGCAAAACCAAAAACAGATAGGCATCGCTCAGTCAGAGACAAACAGACTTTGCTCAACCATAACCACGTTTATTCCATTCTTTAGACCTTGATCTTCTTCCATCTTGGGTCAAATAATCATTCTATCAGTTTTCCCACACACACAAATACAATCAGGATGCTGTGTTTTATATCGAGGTGAACTAAACTACCAATAGCTAAAAAGCATTTGCAGGTAAAACAGACCTAAGCCACTGCCATAGCCTTGTCATCAGCATTATAATTCTCTCGATGTGGGAATAGATCCATGTGTGTTGCACAGAACAATATCGGGTCCTGCGGAAACCCTGGCGTCCCCCCCCCCCCAACCCGTGCCATTTCCCCGCAGATTATCCATGCACGGTAAAGTGCTGGTTTGAATAGCGGTCCATTGTGAGCCCAACAGACATGAGATTTTCACACGGGCTGACTGGGAGCCTTTCTCAAAGACCTGCTTATCTTCCGAGCCGTATCTAGCCCTCTTCGGCTGTTAGAAATAAAGGAATCGCAATACGAACATCTAGCAATACGAAACCTGTGTTTTGACACAGACACTGTGTTATAAATATTTGGACAATTATTAATGCACAAGTACGCACAGTCCAATGACCGCTACAGATCTTTTAATATCTTCATACTGATTGGGAAGATTCAACTTAACATAGCTGGCTGTCAATTTTCCGACCCCCAGCTCTTTTTTATTCAATGACACGGCTTCATTGGTTCTCAAATTTTATCTCAAGATAGGTGACTCCGTAAGGGAATTTTTTTTTTTTTTTTTCAAATGTATTTTTCTTTGATGTCCTCCCTGGTAATTATAGTATTTCTAGATAGCAGGGTCACTCTTAGTGACGTTTTATGGAAATTTCGAAAACACTAAACTTGTGTACTTGCTTCACCATCATACACATATAATTTTAAATCATTGTACTGTAAAGAACTGAGTTTTAAGAACCCTGCTAGATTTGTTTACTGAAAGATTTCCTCCCCTTCTGATCCCGTTTGGAGTGTGCATATATCAGATTTATCCAGTTCGATACATGGGGCACTAAGGCCAAAGTTGACCCTTTTTTTTCAACTTGAAATCAAACGATTTTCAACAGGGATTTTCCGTTTCCCGTGGTCCTTTAGTAAATCTGTATGAAGGGACCAAGCAATAATTTTTAAACATTGGTAAAGGAAAAAGGGGGCAAGGTGATAAAGTGTTGTGCCAGCTTGTTCGGCATTTCGCGCAGCCCCATGAGAATGTGCTGTTTCATGTTTGTTGCCAGATTAATACACTGGAGAAGTTATTCAGACCATCTACATAATATTAATAATATTGTGTGTTCTCGTTGTCTCCGTCAGCGGTTTCTTCAAATATTTCTTTCTGTCCACAGGGTGGAATCCAACAGACGGGCGTTTATCTTATCTTGCTCTATATCCGATTGCTATTAACTAATGTGGTTGCAGTTGCAATTTACAGCTCTGCGTAAACAGGCAGCCTTCACAGATATCGATGACATATATGATCGACCACATCTTTCACATGACAAACTCCCGTTACCGCATTCAAAGTAATTTGTTTTTAATCTCTTTTCCCTTCATTCAGTATCTGTTATGTCATCGGTGCTCGACTACTGTTGGCTGGTGTATCCAATTTCAATTTACTGCTCTGCAGTTTCAGTTTATCTTATTAACGCCTGGATGTCAAATACGTTACGTTCCATTTACGTCTCGAATAGATGTCAGTGACAGACGAAAACATGTACGACCATGTGTTACACACTCCCCACTAAGGACTAACGACTTTTCAGTTCTCATAATTATTGCAATATGGTCCCGGAGTCCTCCAGCTCAGCAAGGTCTGGAGTTGTTCTACATGCCATTAAAGGCCAGACAGACAAAAAACCCATTGTGTGGCTGGGGAGGAGATTAGCAGAGAGGTCAATATTTTCTCACGCCTTCTTACTAACATCGGTTGGTCTTACGTTACAAGAGATCGTTTGGGAAATTCAGCTGGCATTCAGGTCCATGAGCCCAGCAGCAAAAAAAAAAGAAAAAAAAGGTTCTCGACAACGCACTCCTAACCCATACTCTCTGTGAACAGTGTTCGCTCTGAAATAGTACTGGTGAACAAGAAAATAAAGAAATAAATTGGCTACGTTCTGGTCGCTGAGGATCAATCAAAATAAAAACTCAACCCAACTATATAAACACACGGTACATTTAGAGAGAACAATTCAACATGATCGGTGGTGTGAGACATAATTATTATGGAAGCCTTAAAAGTGACAGCTGTGAATGAAAATTGCCTGATCAGAGGGATAATACCAGGGCATGTCGACAGGTAGGGATTCATTTTATGACTGATAAAAATGTGCAGAAAAAAAGGTGTACAACAAAGCTTTCCATCAATATACACAATGTCTGTTTAGCCAAGATAGTAACTGCGCCACAAGGCTTGGATTAAGAATGGCCACTGAATCTGGGAATTACATTCTTCGAGTGCTAATTCTGTTGTAGACGCATCCATTTAGCGATATAAAGCATGTCAGGTGACAATGTTCATCAAGCGATAGATAAGAGAGCTGTCAAGTTGTACATTATTTATGCGGAATGGGGCTGGTGCTGCGGGTTTGTACCATTTATAATGCCTACTATTACATGGTTACAAGCGCCCATGGCATGGAAACATCATCTGCACAGTAGAATTTCGTTATACACTGACAAAGTTGGTATTCTTCTCATGATCTCCCCCATTACTGTCGAGAGAAGAGAGCTGATAAAGATAAATGTTTCATCAGTATTACTAATATTGTTGTTATTATTATAGAGTTGCTGCTCTGTTCTTGGAATCATATTGTTTGTCTTCAGTACAGAAAACAATCATTTCCCAGTACATTGCGAACACATTCATGAAAGATATTGGAAGTTTTTGTAGGGCGGTAACGGATGACAAAAACATATATATGACAGCAGGGGGAAATAGACACCAGACCTCTCATCTTGACATTTTATCTTTTTAGGCCTACTACGAGGAGTGGGAAATACATGTACTAGTTACTAGGTCATGTCCTCTTGTAAGCGATAAAGATGCATCGCCCTGCCCAGAGGTTTGTGTTTGTGTGGTTTGTACGATTACGGTTATACTGTACCTAACAGGGTGAGTACATTTACACATCAAAAGGCTGATATATTAATGTAATTATGAACGGATAACACGTAAAGAAAGTTACGAAAGGCATGCCTGGCATTATACAATATAATTAATGACAGTGTAGCAGTCCAACGGACAGAAAAACGTTCCGACACGAGATTGGCTTACCCTACACACAAGGACAAGTGTCTGATACCAACACCTACATGCATACAGAAAATGCTGGGAAGGTATCTCAGTCTTGGACGTTTCCTTTTTCTAGCATACTAGGCGGGAGGAGCATGGAAAATGAACAATATATAAAATAACCTTTCATTATACACGAGGCTTGCAGCCAGAAGATGCACATTCTTTCTCTCAGATAGTTTAAGGTAAAGCTCAAAGTTCTATTCGGTACAGACTGGTTCGAAGTGATGGATGTGTCTCTGTGATAATTCAAGGACAGTATTTACCTAAAGGTATGTCACCTGATATCCCTCGAAAATTACTCACAGCAAACTACTGATGGCCTCAGAATCAAACGCATACCGGGTGTACTTTCACTTAACTGGACAAAACGATCTGAAACACTACATGTAAGCATTGACCCAAAGAAAGCAAGTGAAACTGCCTTGTGCTCAGTCCTGCCATACCTCCTGTCATGCAGTAATACACAATGGTATTTGTCAGATGGAAATCCAGCGGACATCAAACAGAAATAGCGGATATTAAACCTCAATTTAAGAGTAAATGTTAAAACGAAGGAAATCAAAGTGGTACAAATAAACAGTTCAATCACAACCCTGAGAGAGAGAGAGAGAGAGAGAGAGAGAGAGAGAATAAAAAGGAGAAGGGTGGATGGCGAGAGATAGTGAGAGACAGCAAGTAATCACAAGACGACAATGTTGCAACTTCAAACTTGATATAGTTGAGAAATACCCCTTACCTTCCACCAGCAAGCCATAGATGCTACTTCCAGTGCTGCGTCTGTTTCCGGCACCGCCCCCTTGACCTCTAGAGCTGCCCCCACGTGACTCCCTGACACCAGGGGATATCTGAGCACTTCTCTGGCTCCCTTGTCTGACCGGCTCTGGGTAATCCCTGGGAACCTCCCGACCACTGGACCTCCGAGGGTCTGCCCGCTGGGCCGTGCCGGTGGGCGTGGCCTGGTATCCCTGGCCAGAGGGTGGGTACTGAGGCGATGTCTGGCCTGGCTTCTGAACCTGGGCGTATAGCGCCTGTTGGCTGCCCGACACGTTGACGTTCCTCATGCTGCCTTGGCGGGAATCTGGTCGGATATCCTGTGGCTGGGCTTGCAGAGGTTGCTGTTGTTGTTGTTGCTGTTGTTGATGCTGATAGTAGTCCAGGCTCTGTTGCCGTTGTGGTGGTGGCGGTGGCTGGCGATCCCTTCTCCTGCTCTGCTGATGTGGGCCGGGCCCTCCTGGCTGTGGGGACAACTGGACATAGTCCCTGTCCCCTCGCAATGACCCCTGTCTGGACCCCTCTCGTGGCTGGACGTTGGCCACATTCCTCTGACTTCCCATGGACATGTTCAAATCCTGCCCATTTCGATGACTTCCCATGGAAACATTGGGATCTTGCAGGTTGCGACGACTCCCCATGGAAACGTTGGGGTCTTGCTGTGGCTGATAACCGCCTGGCATGGCGTTATCTCTCTGACTCTGCTGACTCCTAAAAGAGGCGTTGGGATCCTGGACATTCCTGCTACTTCCATGAAAAGACTCCTGACCTCGAACGTTTCGAAAACTCCCGGAGATAGACCCTCTCTCCTTTCTGGCAGCTTCCTCGGCCATTTGGATAGCCAAGAGCCTGTCTTGCTCTCTTTCTTGCCAAGTGTCAGGTCCGGGGTATTGGGCGAAAGATGCCATTCTTCACTTAGGCAGCTCTCCCTATGAAAGTATAAAAATTCAACGGTTCATATCCTTCGTCAAAAGTTCGTTAAATTAGACCAAACATTACTGTGTTATATCATATGATTATATACATTGTCATTCGTACTCGCCCATCATTGCTATTCCCACGTATATCTCTCCGGTATGATTCTTTAACAGACAATAATAAACCCATAGAGTCAAAGTATTTTTCATTTGTTTCAATGATACTGAGACAATAAATATAAGTCAAGATGTCTGATCACATAAAACCTACAAAATACTGAGTGATAAGGATTCACTTTATCAGTTCTTGTTGCATATGTTTATGTAACGCAACTTCAGTTTTATAAGAAATACTTTTGCTTGCAGATAAGCGTCAATAAAACACACACGAAAATAAGAACAAATCATGGTTTTGCAGATTGTAACACCATGTATGACCCTATACAGAGACACAATATTATTATTTACTGTACTGCAACGGGCGGATAACGCAACAGGCCAAGTCGTAAGCCCTTTAAATAAACATCTACGAAAACAAACAATATAACGTACTTTTTCGAATACTGCTGCTTTGTAAATCCCGCAGTTACCTAGCTACAATATAACATGTCTTTACGACGGATTATACCCCAGCCAGCCTATCTCTGCATTTGTAAACAGCAATATTACTATGCATCAGATATACGCGTTTTGTTTTTTTTTTTTAACATGCTTCCGTGAAAACTGTAAGCCTGTTTAAAAGTTTATCATACTGACAGTGACAAGGACCGTACGCCCTCGAATAAAAGAAACAACAAGACACACTTCAACGTTACAAATGAACCCTTCCTATGAAAAGGGCGGAGCTGAGGAATTAATATTATCGGCTCAGTTTTGACGAAAAACTTCTGTTTTGTTTTTTACACAAAGGCGAACTGGCTATATCACGAAGTAAAGACACCGAGGAAGGAGGCTGGCTGTGGTATTTTGTTTTGATTCCACATATTTGCACAGATCTTGTCCTCAATGAAACACGGCGACAGCTCCTTCATGAAAAAGCCAGCAGTAACGCCAACAATATGGAGAGATGAGTTATGCACATAGCACCGCCAATCCGAGATTCTGTGGAATCTGTGATAAGGAAACATGTACGTGTGTCTACCACATGAGTGGACAACCACTTCTATTCCAAGGGACTACATGAGAATCCAAACTTTAACTATGTTTCAACATCAATTTTCTCAAACGATAATGTGCTATAAATAGCATTAACATAAACATAGTTTAGATTATGCTGACGGTGCCGTTTTCTAAACACTAAGAATATTCTATTACAATAAAGATATAAACTTTCTAAAAAAATAACCATAATATAAGTCACAAAGAGGAACGCATCAGTATTTTTTTTTTTTTTTTGTAACTCAGAGTGAGTGTAGGGGGGGGGGAGGACAGGGTGGCTGAAAGGGCCGGCTCAGAGGTTCTCAAATGTCTAAGTCTATGCTCTTTGATACACCTGCAGATCTATTGCTATATACAGAAATATTCCACCACTGCTGGCAGTAAAGGGAATGCAATGGCTCAATGGCTATGGCGTCTGCTCGTGGAGAAAACTGGCCGGGATCGATTCGCGGGTCCTGCATCGGGGGATGACAGGACACGAAGATTGAAAACCCGCATTTTTTCAGTGACTCAACGGTCCCCTGCTTCCGCATGAGGGTAGGGAAGCCCAAAGTCTAGCTTCTCGGATAAGGGCGAATATATTTCGGAGGTCCCGTGTGTACGTTATGCACGTTAAAGAACCTTTGGCAGTTCAAAATCGATGGAAGAGAAGGCTGAGTGCCGCTGTCCTGGCAAAATTTCCTAATCCCGAAGTTCTACCCATAAAAATTTCTCAGCAAAAATTGGCAACGTCTAAACAGCCGAGATAATCCTCCTTTCTAAGGATTGCAAGGCTTAAGAAAAAAACAAACAAACAAATGCTGGCAGTAAGACATAGAGAGAGAGACAAGTGCATGTCTTGCCATCACTCAATTTCAAAACGTTCTGTTCCACAACCCCTTTGGTTTCTCTTTTCCTTTTTTTTTTTTTGTTTTGTTTGTTTGTTCGTTATTGTTAAATACCGCATAATGTGTGTACTTAAGGTTAAGATATTGCACACATTATGATCACATTCGACCGTGTCTCCAGTTCAGGAAGAGAACTAAAAAAAAAAAAGGATAAATAATTATGTGTGCAGGTATGAGAGACAGCCATGTTCTTGAATGTTCCGCTTCATTTATTGTGACTTCTCTTCTGTCTCCCCCTCCCCACACACACATTCCTTTTCTTTCTTTCTTTCTCTCTCTCTCTCTCTCTCTCTCTCTCTCCCCTTCTTTTTACTCTTTCTTGTTCTTTCTTCCCTCATCACTCTCTGTTTCTTGTCTGTTCCCATCTCTCATTTTCCTTCTCCTTTCTTTGACTCTCCCAACTTCCACTTTTCTATCCCCCCCCCCTTCCCCTTCCTCTAGATGCAGAACCTTTAATCTTTCTCTCTCCTTGCATATACGTATTTTCTCAAAGTTCAACTCTCTCTAATCTCTCTGTTCTCCTTCTCTGGTCCGACTCCGCAACCCAGTGTCAGTCAGTCAATGCCAGGTGACATCCATACCACACTACTGTACCTGTCATGATTACGTAGCACGCACACACCGGTGTTCACACGGCACAGCCACCAGCCCCCACATTCCACTGTCAAACCTGCTTGCTGCCCTACATCATTTATATTGACAGGTGTGTGTGGAGGAGGGGAGTGTGTGTGGGGGGGGGGGGACGTAACTGCAAGCTAATCTTTGATTTTTTAGTCATATTACATCCAGTGATCTTCCAACGCCTAACATTCCTGCTAGGTAAACTGTTAAATAAATAGCATGGAGGGGGCGGGGGGGGGGGTTAATAAAAAAAAAGTGGGACCCAGGAATTTCTGATAAATTTAGATCTGTCCACTTGCTTTTAATGGCAGGGCAACATTTTTCTAGGCTTACCCTATCGTGAATCAACATTCTTCCTTGTGAACTCCATGCCATCCCCCCCCCCAACCCCTCCTGATAATAATTAAGAATAATTTCCCCCATCCCATCCCTACAGACAATTACAAACCATTTTTTTTTTTGTTGTTGTTCAGAATAACTTCATGCAGATGTTATGTCTGGTAAGTGTTATTCTGTGTAATGGCTCTGCATGTTAATTAAGCCTGACACACGTTTTATCTCTTACGCTTTATCTCTTATAGTTCTATGCCTGCAAAGTGACGTCCAATCTGCCCACAATCTCCTAATTTAAACATTCTAATACAATTGCTACTTGGCCAATCTTAGTGTTCATAAAAATAATGAGATATTGACTATTCAAATACGTGTCACTTAAAGAGGGAATAATCATTTGCTCCATCCAATGAATATAATTTGCCTCACATTATTTTTATCTTTTCTGAAGTACAACACTGACAGATTACTGCAGCTTACACTTTAACTATTGCCAGAGGAAAAAACAATAACTGATCACAGTATAAGAACACAATAAAGAACATCATCATATTGCTTCATTCTTTCAAATCCACACCTGTTTCTGTGATAACTCATATGCATGACAACAAAATGAAATCAAGAAGAGCCCTATCAAATTTTGCACTGATAAAACATGCCACTCTCTTGTCATAGGTTAAGAGGCTGTGACAGAGGTCACCACTGTCACATTTTTTGCAGACGATTTTCTTCAGTGATAACCATGATATGTCCATTGCTTTTATCATTAATGTACGTGTGTGTGTGTGTTTTAACCAATTAAAGAAAATAAACAAAACAACTTGAAGTCATCAGTGTCAAAAATTCTACAGTAAATACTGTGTTTATTTCAATATTGCTCTCTACATAAATGAGAAATAATATCTCACTAAAATATACTTCATGGAATAGCATCTTTAAAAAAAAAAAATGATTGAATGACAATAAGAGACGGACCAGATACTTCCAGCACAATAATGCTGAACAACAAGCCTGCCGTTTCTGTTAAAAGCAAACATACGCTTGTAATCAGGACACTCCAACTACTCTTTCATGCTTGACAGTTTCCACTCTCAGATATCTTAAGACCATTGGTTCTATTTAGATCTAGATCTATTTTTGATTACGAAGCAGATCTCCACTATTAGATCTAGATCTAGATCTATTGACTTAATGCGCAATATGATTTATGTCCTTAGAACAAACAAAAATATTGATTTGATTAACACAGAGTGAAATAAATTTAATCGAATTACGAGGATAAAAGCTATTTCCGGGTTTATAAAACACGTAGCCGGGGTATTCACTGTTTCAAGTGCTATTTTTGCGGCTCCGCATAAGTTATCGGGATCCAAATATAGAAATTTAGGGAGACTTTTTGCTTCACCAGTGGTTCTACACCCTCGACCATTGGCTTCTGCTTCTTTTGCAAGTGCTAGGCTAAATAGATCTAGATATGTATACCACAGTATAAACAAGAAATTGTTAATCCCAAAAAGCATTCTGCCCACACACCTATTCTTGATTAGCTTTATAGCACAGGTAGCTTGGCTTGTCCAATTGTGTCAAGCCCGTTACCTTTTCACACACCCAAAATCAACCTGTTGCACGAACACAGATCTAGATCCTAGAGCTAGATCTAGATCTAGATTAAAGCTAACTAAGGCGTGTCGCTCGATTCTTGATTTGTGACAATTTTTTCTCCTATGCATTGCACACAAACAAATACTTACTTAGCGTGCTCCTACTCGCTTCATACAGTATCAAATCATTTCGAAATATTAGCACAACACATGCATCGAAACGGAAGTATCCTTGGAGTGAAAAGTTTTCGAAAAGTTTCTGGGTTCAGCACAGAGCAAAGCAGAACACAACATTGCAGACGACCTGTGTCGCCACTGATGGCCCCGCGAGCCCGAGGACCGCGACAGGGGCAGGTAAGCGAGGTATTAGCGTCCCCGGCCGGCCCGCTAAGCCGCTGGCGTGTCCTGAACGGGGCAGGGCACAGGCTATTTTAAGAAGCGGGCAGGGGCGACGCTCATACCGTGGACGGTTCCCCACCGGTTCGAAGCTTCAGGGGATGGATCTGAATCAATAATACACACATGTACTTTGTGTAAGAAATTTCTCTCCATAAAACACACAATATGAAAGGAAAGTATCCAACTATGATTTCAGTAACATGAACCAATAGCGGTACTGTAACAAACCAATGTTTCGCCTACAGTAATGTCTACTGATACTTTCAGGGGGAAAAAAAAAATCTGTTCAGCGTGGCAACGGTAAGAATGATGACGGTAAGAATGATGATAACGACAGTGACTGTTGCTAGATGCAGAATTCATCAGCTGATAGATCTACTTCTTGAACTGTATAACCAACTCATTATAAACCTACACAAGCAGATGGGACTGACGCCTCTGATTCTTACTTACACTTGCTCTTGGCTCTTGTCATTTCTCTTCTTATAAGGTCCGGAAAACCAAAAGTTTCAACCGCAAGTTGAAGTCGGCTCGTGTGTGTGTGCGTGCGTGCGTGCGTGCGTGCATGTGTGTGTGATGTGTGTGTGTGTGTTTAATCTAAATGTATATACATGTACTTGAGATCTATAAATAATCGCTGATGACGGAAAAATTTCGCAGATTTGGACTCAGTGAGCACCGTAAAAGTTATCATTTTTATGTAATATCAAACTTGAGCGTTATCATTTATTTATACCAGTAGTTAATGCTATGTAAAGCCTAGTACTTACATACGTACAAACTAAGCTCTTCCTAGAGGGCTATGCCACGACCTCATGTGAGCATCAATTAATAAAGGTAATCCCTGTCAAGGGAAACAACTGTAATATTGAATCAAAATTCCTCATTTCTTCTGTCCCTTGAAAACTGAACATCGGTTCTGAGAATCAGTTCACTGCATAGACCACGACAACTAAAGAACTCCGTGTGAAATCCTTAACACTATAAGAGTTAATACAAGAGAATCTTCAGTGAAATGCCATCTCTCTCTCTCTCTCTCTCTTCTCTCTCTCTCTCTCTCGGTGAACATTTCTGTAAAGGCCGATCTTTACGTTAGTAAACATGATACTGAAATTAAACAGGCCCCAAGTTTTGGCTTATTACAAGAGGGATAAAAGGCTAAATCATTAATTACTGACTCTAAATTTTCTCAGACCAATACATTCTGTCTTCCGGGTCCAAGTTAGGCAAAAAACATGGTCCTCTTTGCAAGGCAGCGACTTCTCTATCAATTAAAAAAAGAAGAAGAAGAAAAGTGTTATACATAATATAATTCTTCATCAGCCAGAGAGTGACGTTAGTTTACAAATGCCCTGTGCACAATTAGCTGAACAAAAACAATCAATAGATAAAAAAAACAAAACAACAAAAAATTAATATTAATGTCATTTCAGTTTTCACAACTTCAAAGTGGCCATTGGTATCTGTACACTGTCATTCGTACGACGGTTTTTGTCAATCTTTAGTTTAAGTTCTCCTAATTCTCCTGTACATGAGGTGAAATGGCTGATAACGGTTTATGAAGACAGCAGAATAAGTTGTCAGTTTGAGGTTTAATAACAAAATTATTAAGTTAACAAAGCTACTCGCAGTGACTTTAAAATTGATAAACAGGCCTACAGCTCCTGATAACTCCCAGAAGTAACTATGAGCCCTTTTTTGTTCAGCAGCTAACTTACCTCCCTTTTGCCTAACGCAAGTTCATGAACTGTCATGGAGGGGAAAAAATCGATTTAGCTTCTGTTGTCTGAAACTGGTGAAGCAAACAGAATATGGGGAGGAAAAAAAAGTATCATGATGAAAGAGAGAGAAAGAGAGAGAGAGTTATCACAATATGGTCATTGTTTTTTTATTATTTTTTTTTTTCAATTTAATTTGCTGTATCACCATGATTCAGATAACAAGAAAAAATACGATTTTTGTGCTTCTTCATACAATGCTTATACACATGTACACACATCGATAGGATGTTTCTTGCCATCCTCAATGTTCTGGGGTCGACTTCTCTTCACTCTCCTTGTTCCTGTCCCGTTCTCTTTCCTCTCATCTTCTTGATGCGTAAACGTACATGTATCTTACCTGTTTGACACAATATAGCCGTGGCCGTGCTGATGTGCCGTTAAACCTTAAAACAAATAAACGAAAACAAACACCTCTTGTGCTGTCGTGGTAAAAGGAATTGTTACATCGTCTTTGTGTCTTTCACTATTTTCAGCCACCCGAGGATGGGCTGTCTCTGCTGGGAAGTATTTTGGCTGACGGTTAAAATGGCTGTTTGACTGATCGATATGCAGGCACATCCCTGGTGTCCTCAGTCGGGGTTCTTTAGAGCCTGCAGTATTGATAGTCACTGTTCAGATAACAAGTCAACATCATCACTACAGCCAAGATGGTCACCGTCAAACAAACAAACAAACCACAAAAATAGATCTAGATGGAAGCTAGGCAAATGTTGTTTTATTGTGGAAGTCTGACGCATAGTTTGTAACCTTGTCACCTCCACGCTGTGGACATAGACAGCTTCGCTGGGCATTTTTAGATAATAAACAAATATTTCAATGATAATTCAAAGTATGTAAAGGTTACGTGGTGAGGGAAGGAAAAGAGATTATGTTACCGTATAAATGGTGTCTGGCAGGAGCACTCCCTCTTGTCCCAGTATATTCAGACAGGGTTGTAATTTCTCTCTTGATTCGGTGCTTGTTGTAGGGAAAAGCAATAACCTGAATGCCATATACATCTTAGCGCGGAAGTTTTTATTAACTACCTGCAGAACTACATTGATAATGTATATCTAAAGGCTTGAAACTCTCCAGTAAGAATGTATGTCTATAAGCTTGTGAGAGATTATAGTAATCTGCACACGTCTATGGTTCACAGAATGATATTTAAGATCAAAGTACATAACATTGCATGACCTGCGGAGAGACATTTCCCACCCACGTCTTCCTCTCTTTCATTACTTTCTAGTTCTTGTCATGGCCATCAGTCGACGTTTCTGATCGATTCAAACAAGTCTTTACTCATTATCTTATGACTGTATAAAGACCCTCTCGGAAAGGGGAGGGGAGGGGGGGAGGGTATATTGTGTGGTGTCGTGGGCTAGCGGTTAGGCCGTCGACTCGGGATCTGAAGTTCCGGGTTCGAATTGTACAGGTCCCGACATTTTTTCCTTGGGAAAGGTAATTTACACACATTTCCTGACTCTACCCAGGTTTAAATGGGTACCCGACTTTAGACAGTGATTGATATTGTTAGATTGATAAGGGTTTGAGCGTCTAATAGGCAGCCGCCTTGTATCAGGAAGCTGAGAACGTATATTATATGAGTACCTTCTTTGGGTATGTCGGAGTAATAATAGATTGTAAGCGCTTAGAGCCTGTAATTACAGGGATAAGCGTTATATAAATACTCTATTATTATTATTATTATTATATAAGTATATTATGTAAATTCTTTGTTCACACTGTAGACGGCAAAATCCCGCCATTGGTGGAATATCTCCCCTGGAGTGCCATCCTCAACATTTTAGAAGTGACATCTTTTCTCTCTCTCTCTCTCTCCTTGCTCCTGTCTTTTGTCCCACTCTCTGTCCTCTCTTTTCATGACGTATAAACACATCTTACCGTGAGTGGCACAGTATGGCCTTCACAGTGCTGATGTGTCGTCAGATTCAGCACAAACAACATCCACAACATTCACAGCATGGTAACGATGGCCACAGACATCCACAACGTGATAATCACGGCTACATCCACAACATGGTAATCATGGCTACATCAACAACATGGTAGTCATGGCTACATCCACAACATGGTAGTCATGGCTACATCCACAACATGGTAATCATGGCTTCATCCACAACATGGTAGTCATGGCTACATCCACAACATGGTAAGCATGGCTACATCCACAACATGGTAGTCATGGCTACATCCACAACATGGTAACGATGGCTACATGCACAACATGGTAATCATGGCTACATCCACAACATGGTAACGATGGCTACATGCACAACGTGGTAATCATGCCTACATCCACAACATGGTAACGATGGCTACATCCACAACATGATAACGATGGCTACATCCACAACATGGTAATCATGGCTACATCCACAATATGGTAACGATGGTTACATGCACAACGTGGTAATCATGCCTACATCCACAGCATGAATCTAAATAACTGTCAAAACACACAACATTCGTCTCCGACTTGCTTCAGTATCGGTTCTAATGGTTCAATGGCGTCACTCCTCTAATAATTATTATTATTATTATTATTATTAGGCCTATTATTATTATTATTATTATTGGAATTTGCACACACACACAACTACAACATATAAACGTAATGATAACAATGAACACAACTCTCTAATAGCATAGTATAAGTAATATTATGGATATATTGTTTATGAAATGAGACTAACGCGGATTCTGTCCTGTTGCTCTGCAGAATTTTCCCCAGCCGTGATCAAGGAGTTATTTGCAGCAAGTCATTGATATTACTCACAGAGGTACACGCGAGAGGGATCACTCCTCAGTCTGGTCTGCGCCTACTGCTTGAACCACCCTGTTAGGGCAGAGAACATCAGGAGGTAGTGCCCTAGTCTAGAGGTTACTCTTCAATTCATTGGTAGATCTACTCCACAAATGCCTATTACGGAGTACTAAAGTGTGTCAAATAGGCCTACAGCAAGTTTTGCAAGAGTGAGATTTTGGTACGAGAATTCTTGTCCTCTGTGACGCAGTAGAATCGGTTTGAAGGCAGCAAACTGAGGGATGAAGATCGGGCATGCCTCAATAGACTTGGCTCGATTAATGCTTTCTGCGAAATCCCCAGCGTCTATTTTTAGAAAGGGGGCAAACAAAATATGCTGCTGAGGCGTGTGCAAATGCAACTCAGGGCCAAAAGACCATGATGATATGAAAGTGATGACTTTCAAAAGATCTCCACAGCCCACAGCACAAAGAGAAAGATGTATGAGTGGACAAGGCGACGCAATCGCCTTCATGGTTATCAGCAACATTGGTTATCACCATTTCGTGTGCTCGTAGGAGAGTGTATGTGTTGAATGTGTGCTCTTGTTTAACAAAGCAACAGCAAGATTTGTGCTGCTTATACATAGTTTAAATTTATAAAATTGTTCATTTGTCTGGCCGGGGTTAGATCTAGATGTAGATATATATATATCAGGTGGTGCTACGTGGCTAAGTCAAGATAATTTACGTTCAAAGACAATGTTATTCCCAGAATCTTGATAAATGTAAGCTTATAGAATTTTTACTTAATACTCATACCAAGGTATACTTTATATAAAGGTATAAAAACAAAGCCAAAGAATGAAGAGAACTGAATTGTGCAGGAAGAGAGCTTGTGTAGATATAATTAATCATCCAGGTTCCACTGCAATGAAACCACAACACTATAATCAAGATAATCAGGGTGTTATCCATGTTT
This sequence comes from Peronia verruculata, assembly GCA_038406235.1. NCBI lineage: Eukaryota > Metazoa > Mollusca > Gastropoda > Systellommatophora > Onchidiidae > Peronia > Peronia verruculata. The sequence goes on along the minus strand of JBCAUA010272004.1, from coordinate 1,832 downwards.
TTTTAAAAATAGTTTTTATAGTTAAAATAAAGTTTTTATTTATTTAAAAATACGTCGTGGGCCTATTCTAAGGTCTTGTGAACATTCAGAACAATAGTATATTGAACAGACATTGTGTTAGTTAAGTCATACTTGTGAGAGTTGAGTTTTGCGAATCTTGATTATATTGTTCTCATCTTTCTCCACCTCTGGTATCATAAAGCTTACACAAGAAGCTTACCTGAAAATGCTCAAATAGTGAAATGGAAATAAGCATATTAACTGCACTCAGACGTGATTATTATGAAAATGCTTGACATACAAAACTAACATTAATACAAATTCATTATGTTCATTTCACATTTTATGGTTGATCTCAGCTTATGTTAAAGTAGACCTAGATCAAGATCTAGTTCTGTTTGAGTGTGTTGTTTGTGTTGGGGTTAACGATACATCAGCACGATTACGGCTATATTGTATCAAGCACGGTCAGATACGTTTCCAAGAAGAAGAGAGGAAAGAAAGCGGGATAGAAGACAGGAGCAAGGAGAGAGAGAAGAGATGTCTCCCTTGGAATGTCGAGGATGGCACTCCATGAGAGACACTCCACCAATGGCGGACTTACACCGCCTGCAGATGGGAGCAGAGAACCTACTTATAAACCCCGGGCTCCCGCTGCTGATTTACACACACACACACACACACACACATACACACACACACACGCACACGCACACACACAAACACAAGTCCAGCAACCGATCAAGAGTTTAGATCTCACCACATCTAGATCCCTATCTCGATCTAGCCTAGTCTAGATCTGAATTTAGATCTAGATCTAAATCTTGGCATAGGACGAAACTATTATTACGAATGAAAAAGAAATCGCTTGGATGCTAAAACCCAAGGCTTATCAGTATCATAAATAAATGGGCGAAAGATACACAGAAGAGACAGCGAATAGAGCCTATGTGTACATTATCATCTTGTTGAAATATTGTAGTGACATCACATGAATTAAATATAGTATGCCCTTTACAAAAGTTATAACACACACACACACACAGACACACACGAACACACACTCCCACACACACACACACACGCGCGCGTGCGCACGCACTCATGCACTCACACACACACACACGGGAAGCTATGACTATGTTCCAAGAAGCACATTGTCTTGTCATTTGAGTTGCTGATTTTTCTTCCTTTTGAATTGTAATCCCTCTGTCATGTCTTTCTTATGTTTATGTCTTTTCTTCTTCTGTTCTTTTTTTTTTTTTTTAATGTTTCTTTCAAGCTACAAATGAGAAAGTCACAATTAATTGTTGCAACAAGGTCACAATGATTACATTTCATTTTTTAGCATGACCTGAGTTATGCTGGTGGCTGAAAAATAAAATTTGGCGAGACATAATTATGTCGGAAAGGAAAATACGATAAGAAATGCACCTGTAGGCCCCAACATGACAATTCAAGCCACTCAAATCCAGTCAATTTGCCATGGTAAGCTACCATTTGGTGAGATGAACTAAAACATGAACTTATCTCTGACAACCATGGCTCCGTTGCTTGGCCTTCTATTGTAAGTCAAGTTGTAGCTTCCACGTCATTAGAAATTAAGAAAATCCGCTCTTCCTCTCTGTTCAATAATATATTGTCCAGGACACTCACTGCTTTTTAACTATGTCACACGCAAAAATGTCATGAACTTCGATTGTTCCCAAAAGAATGTTCCACGTTGTAACGAATCATGTAATGTAGTACACACGCGAGAGGTTGTGTATATAGTTATGTAGCTGGTTATAGTACAACCGCGAATGTTCCAGTATGCATGTGTGCTGTTTTGA
>JBCAUA010271895.1:0-19958 GCA_038406235.1 Peronia verruculata | reverse complement strand
TATATACCCGGGGTCCACCTATCCACTTCCTTTTTTTTTTTCTAATGTTATGCACTTTGTCATATTTTACAACAAAGTTAGTCTTGAGTTGCCCATTCCTTCACCATCCTAAAAATGAGAAAAGGACGTAACTGCCGAGAAGACAAAAATATGTAAAAAAAAATCTGATTTCATGAATACCAAAAGACAGGGGATGGGGTCAAAAACTTCACTTTTCTTTAAATGTGAATCTGATTCCCTGGCATTGTTTGCATTTCTCCTCCTCCAAATACTCACACATTAAAACTTCTTCTCTGCATTTTCGTCAGAGACTCCCCACAAATGTTGTCCATGTATCAATGATTCAATCACAAAAGCTGTGATAATAGGTCAATATATATAGTATTAGTATTCCCACTGAGCATTTACACACCTTGTCTGATCTGAGCCTAAGAAACAAAGAAAAAAAAATATTTCTGTTGTAATAAATGAAAAATAACCATGGGTTAAGGTATTCTATTTTGCCTTTAATTCACTTTCTAAATACCTGTATCATACGAATGTACATGTAGTTGAAATATTAATTGGCCATACTTATACTGCCCTCAGTATCCTGACACTCACATTGAATCCTGGAAGCTGACAGCTGACAGCTCTAGATGGCTGAGCTCCCTGCCCTGGCACCTGGAGTTGAGGGGGGGGATGAAATTGATGCATTCTGCAGTGGTAGAAAAAAAAATGCAGGCAAAACGGAGCACTGCTACTTCAAAAGTGACAGAGCCTGCTGTTCTTGCATTGATATCTACAGCCACAGGTAGTGCTGCTTCAGTGGAGCAGACAGCCAGGACAGAGCAAATTATGAAGCCTGATATTCTAGTGCTTTCTGTGAGCACATTCAGAGTTTATGCCGTTTAATTTCATTCGCTGTCCATCCCAACATTCATGTCTACATATATTTATTACTGACACTGTGACAGTCAGTGATGGCTCCTGACATCTGTTGTCACCAGGGCCTTTCTTCTTTGAGTCAACCCACAACTGAACTAACCCCCCCCCCCTCCCCCACTTTGAACTGTATTATTTCCTCTCTCTACATCTCCAGAGGCCCCTATATAAACATACTGTTTCCTTCTATTTTTACAGACAATGGGATAGCAGTATCTCACACCCAATCATTTCCGCTGTCAGATTCCCTATTCACTTACTTTTCTGGAACAGATCCAAATTAATCATACAAATTAATCATACAAGATGAAAAGTTAATTAAGTATAAATTTGTATCATAGTGATAACAGATTTTCCAAGCATCTCAACGAGGGTTAACAAAAAACAAAAAAGAATACATGTGCTAGGTAGGTTTAGCCAGATACTTCCTGGTCAAAATGAACCATAGAACAGACTAACATTTAGTGAATGTATATAATAATATATACAGCATCAGGGATGTCAAAACAGCTGTCACAAAACTTCCCATGTCTCTCAGAGACACACATTTAAAACCAGGCCTCAGGAGTAACAATAATGACAGAACTTATATTATTACTAAGAGAGACAGCCTGTGCTCTTACCATCTCATATAAGTACAGTACATAAGACAAAAATCACTAAGTCAAATATGTGTCCTTCTGCGGGCCCTACAACTTATGTATACACAGGTATGAGGTGAACCACTATACTAAACCCGAACAAAATATGACATTGGTGGACAATAGTTTATATTCGACGAAGCAAAAGCAGGCGGAATGTCTGTACCCGTCTGGTAAAAATGGAACACTTACTGATATTTGTTACCACTGCACAACAAGATCAGAGAACAGTTGTCACCAGTCCTGTGCAGTTTTATGTTTTTCTATGTCAGTGGCAGTAAAGTTTTCAGGATTTTTACCCCCCCCCCCCCCCTTACTAAAATAAGATGGGGATTTCCAGCCGTTTGCTTGGTCAGAACAAATCTATTTCCAAACACATATTCATGACAGAATACACAAATAAAAGCCGTCATCAGTAAATACTGTTGTAAAAACACATTTTCATGCCATCAGGCTGCCATGACTGACAGGTTAGCCATCTGCCTCTCTAAGAAGGTGCAATGGGTTCAAATTCTGCCAAGGAAGTGGGAATGATTAGAAACTGCTTTTACAATGGCTCAAGGGTCCCCTGGGGTTATGGGTATGGAAGTCTGATGTCTAGTTTTCTTAAGCAAGACCAAAAGTAGTCCACAAGTCCCAAATGCTTCTTGTCTACATTACTGAATTCTTAGAGCTGAATAAAAAATAGATACGCTACTATTCAGGAAATAGAAAAAAAATTTTTTTTAAATTCTACCTCACATTTCTTTAGACCAAATTGAGCATGCATTAATTAAATTAAGTTTATTCTACCATTGATATTGCAAAGCCTAATTATGTATAAGAAAGAAAATTTTCATTTTGTTTATACTGTGAATTCACTGACTTGGTTAATTTAAATGGTGTCACTTGTAGTTATGATTTGCTTCAAGCAAGACAGACATTCAAAGGCATGGATTCTTGTCCAGGTACCTGACTTCACAGAGAGGCAAATAAACAAAATTAATACACAGGTACTGACCAAAATGAAAGTAAGAGCAATGGACACTTTGACCATTATGGAATGAAGATGCTATAGTGAAGGAGAAAACAACTCAAATACAAGATATTGTACACAATGTTAAATCAGAATGACATGTTGTCAGTGCAAACATAATTGTAACATAAAAATCTGTTCACAAGTTAACATAAAAGATAAAGAATAACATAAACTTATTGAGAATGACACCATAGTGACAATCTCTTCCTACATACCATTTCGCCAAAGAAAGACATATAATGTTCTGAAATATTTTCATGATTTGTTGGAAAAGAGAACTATGAATGCACAGTGTTGTCAGGCAAAGATTTTGATAAGAGGAGGCCGAATGGGATTTCTGTGACAAATGTTTCCAGATGGAAAATTCTGAAAAGCAAATTCAAACTAAATGAGATTCTATGATAAAGGAAAGTTCATTTGGTCCTTTTAAGACTGTAGCCACAGTGCATCTGTGTCAGCATCTAATTCTCACACTGTAGGTGCATGTGGTCATGTTGCGAGCTAAATGGCGGAGGCGTTATAACAAAACACGCGAGCTGACACGCTAACTGGCACCATCGTCAGACGCAGATGCACTGTAGCCTGTGACAATGAAATGAGTTTGGCTTATAACATTATGCGGCTGCAGTGCGTGAGTTAGACACAGACACAGGATGCCCTGTGGCTCCAGCCTAGGATTGGATTAAGCTGAATGCGATTTTCAGAATATGAAGAAATTTACTGTGCTATGTGGGGATAATAGTAAGTACATGTATGTATTTCCAAATCAGGCTAATGTCCATACATGTTACTATGAAAATTTAAAAAAAAAAAAAGGCATGTAGTTTGGAAGAGATTCTACGCCCTAAATGTGAGCAAATGTTTCTCTAAGTTTGTAAAAAGTGGACTGAGAATATGATATCAATAATAAGCAAATAAAGGTCCTCATTTATCAGTCTCATTTATTTCGGGCACAAAATAAACTTTCCACAATTAAGCTCATTCTCAGTACAAGCAAATTAAGTTGATTTTGATATGAGGAAGAGTGATAAAATTATAGAGTTAATAAAAGTGCATATCTCATCACTGGCATTATGTTAAAGGCATAGGTCATTTTTAGCACTTTTGAGTATTAAGGGAAAAAACTGCTTGTGCTGATCATTTGACAAACAATGCCTTCATTTTTCTATTGAATTAATATAGTAATGATACTGCAGCATTTTTCTAAGAATAACATGATCTGATACTCTCATGCTGAGGAATGCTGAGTAATATCCATTGCAATTTGACAGAACTCTGATCTTTGTCATAATTGTAAAACAATGACTAAAAATACTCAATGTCACATGAAAGACTTCCCTGGTCCATTCTTCTTTTTGGCTCTAGTCAGCTGTGAATGTAGACTGTCCTGAGGATGCACCCTGGTATTGTATGATGACCAATGTTTGGATAACATCTCAGATAATAACTTTAAGAAATGATCGTGGAAGGGACAAGTATAGAAAAAAAGAAAAAAAAAAAAAAAAGAGAAAAAAATCAGAGTTTACAATAAAAAGCTCTCCATGACTGAAATAGTCCTGAAGATTATTCAAATATTTCACACAATGCCACTGAAGTGTACATGACTTTCTGAGAAAAATAAAATTATAACAGGTACTACAGGAACAGTGCACATGAACTAAGAACTGAGGATACAAAGTCAAAAAACACTAAAAAAAAAAAAAGTTCCTGAAACTTTGGTCTATGATCCATCCCACTACAGCTTTGTAACAAACTAGAAGAGAACTGTTCGTGAGACTGTCACTCTAGGGTGGGGCTCCTCAGCCACTCTAGAAGATGCCATCCCCTAACCTAGTGCTTCACCATCATCTCTCGAGATGTATAGAAGCCAAAGATGACAACGACATTTGTGAAGTGAATGAAATTTGAAGGCATACCAAGCCTATCTTATTAGACCCAAAACATATGAGTTTTAAAGGATGCTGAAAGAATTATGTTTTTTTAAATTCTGTGTTCGATTCCGCTGAACTAGGGGAATGAGTTAGACTTTTTTCCATATCACAGCAGCTGCTGCATATAGGCATTAAGGCAGAACAACTTGCTGTGAGAGATCTTGAACTATCAATTTTTTTTATTTGAAATATGAAAGCAGGTCATTTATTGATAGTTCAAAGTCAAACAATTAATATTAGATGTGATATTCACCTGTCATACAGTATTATTATAATTCAGGGTTGTGGAGAAAGTAATCATAAGATGAAATGAGATAATGATCTGTACTATTCTAAGGATGCTTTGACCCCAATTTTTAGTTACGATTAACAACATGTTGTCACACAGAATATTGAGGTATAGGTTTAATCAACAGCATTTTGTTAATGTGTATTTAGTATGTTTAAATCAACTTAAATATTCACAATATACAGGTATGGTAGTAAGGCATATGTAATAAAAAAAAAAAACATTTTTACTAGGCTTGTGGCTGATGGAGTTACAGTTTATTTGTGTGCGGGGGGTTCTTTTTTTTTTTTTTTTTTTAAAGACAGACTAACAATTTGTTCTTTTCTCCCATGCAGGACTCAAGCACTGAAGTAACCAAGCCGAAGCCGCCGCCAAAGTAACCACCCAAAAAACCTATCGTTTTACCTTGCCAAGACCCGTCTTACTATAAGACTGACAGACTTAGGTGTCATGCACAGATGTTCACATACATATCACAGAAAATAGAAAGAAAGGCAGGAGCTTTTCACAGAACTGTTCCAATTTGTTTGAAGAAAGACAAGATTTCATTTCCTACAGAAATGGTGACATGCATATCACAAAGCACCAGGACTTACTCAGACAAGATTTATGCCATAACAGAATAGGATCTTCACAGAAATGGTCATAGCTATGTCGTTAAATATTCAGGTTTCTCACAGAATGTTCAGGTTGTCATTTGAAATAGTCAAGATTTTATGTAGAAATATTGAAAGGTTTATTGAAAAAGAAATCAGAAGGTTTTCATATTTTCACACCAATTATTCTTGCTATTTATGCATATATTGATATGTGAATAACAGAAAGATTCAGATTTCACACAAAAAAAAATGTTTCTATTTAGGTTTGTACTATAACAAGTGAGGATTTTGAACAGAAATCTTCATATGTAATTCAGTGAAATACGGACGTAAATTCAACACAGTGGAATTATAATTCATTCACCAATATTTACATGGGTGTCAGAGGAAGTCCGGACATTTCCTAGAAATATTCAGATTATGTCATAAACATTCCAGACATTAACTAGAATTACCAAAGAAAGTGGAATTTCATAGAGATTGTCATGTTAGGGACAGTACGGACTGCATAAAGGAATCCCACATGGTCCACAGTCAAGACACTAAATTAAAGGGATGAAGCGTGATGAAAATTTCTGAGGGACTCTTAAAATTATCAGTATGCCTTAACTCTTCTTATCCAAAGTGAAGGACTCAGTCATGGCTATATCAGGACATTGCTGTCGACACATGACTAAGTTGATTTGCGGGTAGCCTCAAAAAATCCATGCTACAGGATCGTATAAGGAACCACTTCAAAACTAAAAAGCTCTATGACTGAAAAAGAATTGAACTAGCGGGATTTGCTTGAAAAAGCAGGAGATTTGTGTTTTTTTATATGCTATTTTTCCAAATTTATGAAGGAAATTGATTATGGCAAAACCAGGAAATTAGTTACGGGTAAAAAGAGTTAAGCCACCTTAATGCATAGCAGGGGATATGAAAAATATTGATAAGACAAAAATCTACGCATCTTGGTCTTGTTTATGAGATGCTCAGACAGTGATCAGAGCTCAAGACTCCTCAGAATTGATCTAAAATTCAATACCAGTAGTACAAAATGGTGAATTGTATATTTTTTTGATTAAGGGAGACTACACTTCCTATCAAGGTCTATTTACTAATGTAATGTCACATGATAAGTCAAGATTTTTCTGGATTTATTTTGTTCTTTCCCTATGGATATTCGGTCATGATGTTTGTCTTGAACCCAGATAGCTATTTACTGTTGGTGTTTTGTTGTTTATTGTTACTGTTGGTGCCACTTACTCCTCTTCTATTGGTCTGCATCAACCGAATTACACAATGCTAGTTGTGATGATATATCTTGTTCCCACCAGCTCATTGTACTTGATGCTTTCATAAATTACCGTCTTTTACATACCCAGTACACATGCATGTGGTCACATCAGCTTAATATACTCCTTTTTTGTGCTTCTACCAAATGATATACACTGGCCTGGGATAACAACCCACAAAGTAATGACAGTTTCCATTTTTTGTTTCTGCTAAAGACCTTCTGACAACTGAAATATACAAAAAATAATTAACCGAAATATACAAAAAATAGCGAACAAACCTTTGAGTAGATTGGCTTTTTGACACTTTGAGATTAAGTTTTGACCCACTCTGCATCATGGAAACGAAAACTGTCACTGTGTGGTTGTTCTCCCAGTCCTGTTTACTCCCATGTTCTCACCAACCCATAGACATATTCTTATGTTCTAGTGTTTTAGTGCACTCACTTTGCTGATAAAGTTCTGCTTGCCTGCTTTTTTTTTTTTTTCTCCCTGTTTTCTTCCAGCAACAACTCCAGAATCTGCTTGAATCGAAACATCATTGCCATATTCAGAAATTGGTGCTTAGGTCTTTCTATAGATTTTCTAACTTTCATGCTGTTCACAACTATTATGAGTTCTCAAGAAATATGTATCAAGTACTTTTTCACTTGCTTGGAGCATTAAGCTATAACTCAGTGAATGTCTAATGTCTTGACAAGTCGAAGTATTATTTCAATCTTCATCTCTGATTTGCATTTTCTTCAAATACATTTTTAATTTAGTGAGGCAGATATTTAATTATCTTCAATTTTCAGATTCCTCTGCGAAACTTAGCCTGCCTTTGTTTGTGTGTTTTTTTGTTGTTTTTTTTTTTGTTTGGTGCTTGTTTGGTTTTTTTTTTTTTTTTGTTCATCGGATTGTAGAGCATTTCAATTTTTTGTTTCCATAGCGATGCCCTGAGTTTGTGCTGGTCATGGCAATAAGAGGTAGATATATGTACATAGTCATTGGGCTGTTGTTACGCAAACTTAATAGAATCAGTATGATAACATAAAAATAAAAGATTTCAGAACATTTTTTTTTCTAGTAATGCACATGCACTTGTAAGAAGAAGTTTTTGAAGTGAAAGATAGATAAAGTGGAATCTGATTATAAAAATTGTTCATGGAAACAAGATTGACATTTATCAGTACAAAAATACAAGGGCAAAAATAATATGACTGCCAAAAGCTACTGACTGCAAGCAAGACTTTACTTTATGTTAACTGACGTTATGTAGACAGCATTTGTTGCTTAAATTTTGTTTGATGAAATCTGTGAGTGTATCAGCATATTCGGAGGGCCTTTCGTTGTAATGCATAACATGCAGGAATTTGCTACTTACACTTTCTGGTCAAATACATATTGAAATGAAGTTACAATAAGGTGTTTGAGGAAAGGGAGGGTGAGACAATTGAATATTAGTTCAGTCAAAGGAATTGCTCTATCATGGATTAAGCAATGAGTGGGTAGAGTTGCTCAAGATCTGGTCAACAAGTTTGGTCACTACTATCAATCATCGATCAAACCAATTTTTTCAAACTGGCATCACAGCTGAGAAGGATTCTAGACAATGATCTCCTTTTTCCATGAAACTTTTTTTTTTCAGTTTGGCGATCCTTATTTATTTTTAGCTTATTTATTTGATTATCTGTTTAATTTGTTACCACTTACTTATTTCATTATTTATTTATTGTTTCTTTCTTTGTGGGGTTATTTGCAGCAGGGCATTATACTTGTTATGCATACATCAATAAAAATGTTTCTTTCACTTTTTTTTTAATATTCTACACTAATGGCTCAGAAGAGAAATTAAATCTTTTGTACTTATACAACAATAAGAATCAAGTTCCTCTTATATCTGATATAATTTGTCTAAGACTTGAACTATATTTTATTTGAATTATGTTGGCTGGAATATTTCCACACATTTTTAACAAATTCATTCTGCACAAAAAAATGTTACTAAATTTGCTACTGTCTTTATCACAGATTGTGGTGTCTTTAATGTCGCTCATTCTATTTATTGCATTGATTTTTCATCAAGACATTTTCATGGACAGTCCCGTTATGAAAATGGTCACAGATTGATTTTTTTTTGAAAGCCATAGTTCTACTTGACTTTGCTTTTGTGATCCTACCAAGTGCAGCTGACTTGGTGTTTAATGTGCTGAATGCATGCTGATCTAATGTTGTGAAAAGGAAATCAGATGCATCCAAACTTATTCAGAACTCGTGGTTCTGTATGATTAGATTAGAGGCAAATGAAAATGGCAGCATGCTGTACAAACCATCAATTTCTGTATATTAAGTGTCAAGTCAAGAAATTTGAGAGCTGAAATAATATCTCCAAGTCTTGTCTTGTCCTCCACCATACAGACCCGTACTAACCATTCTTGCACATAGTACAGACATATACACATCAAAATAAGAGAGAAAGAAAAAAGATAAGATCAACAAGATAGGGGTCAGAGTTTCACAGCTTGCATTGGCATGATTCCGGTAAGCTTCACCGAGCTGATATTTGATTAAAATTATCTGCATAAAGTCAGTTTACCAGTATCTAATGCAAAATCTCTCTGTATATTTGAGAATTCTGTAAAAAAAAACAGAAGCATGCGTTTTTCTCTCTTTCTGCATGTTCAAGAGTATAATATTATATTTTTTCTCTCCACGTGTCAAATAATAACAAATGCTAAAATCTGTGAGCCTTTACAGGTTTTTTTTTTTCTCATTTTTTTTTTACTTTTGAATGTCAACTTTTCTTGATGGTGTTCAACGTTTCCTAATGAAATCAATATCTGTCTGTAATACTCTATGAAAATTTAAATGTTGTGAACATATTTGTGGATACATATACATATACATAAAATCTGTGACTTGCCACATCTCTAAAAGTAGTAATCATGTCTCTTAGTCTTTTTACTTTGTTAGTATGCATGTCATTTTCCCAAGATCTATTATGAAACTAGTGTGGCTGACTTTTAACAATTGTAAAGTTTCAGAATCATGAGCCAAGCTTAGCCCATTTTTTGTTGCTGTTGTTGTTAAATTTGGAACTTGACTTGCCAGGTTACCAGGATAATTGAATGAAGACCATTCTGAGATTTGAGGATATACAACTGATTATTATTGACACCTTGTCTCAGTGTGTACATGATATGACTCAAACATAAAGTGCTTCAATTCTATGCTGGATGTCAGACAATATGTTCAACACCACTTATTTTTAGTGGAGATTCAGCCACATACCACGTGCACCATTTTTAGAATTAACTCATGTACATTAACAACATAACACAAGTAATTGTGTATCACTAATTATGGATAACTCTCCCACCTCACTTTTTTTTAAAGAAGATTTAACCTTTTTATTTCCCCTAAGCTCTTTTACAAATGATTTATAGGTTGTTATCGATTCTCTTTGTTTTTGTTTTTTTTCTCTCTTGGCTTGACATGGACTACTAAGATTTAATGATAATGAATGCAGTTATCACAGGGATAGATTATCTATCAGTTTGTTACAACATAACGCATATTGAAAGATCTTTGTGTCACTTTGTTTGGGCACATTCATTTTTAGCTAAAGTTATTAATGCTCTGGATATCTATATTCATTCATTCTTAAGAAGTGTTCATACAAATGAATTTCTGGTCCTCAGTGTCAGTGTTACTAGTCTGAACTCATTGCTCAGCTGTGGTTTTTGTTCATTTTAGTTAATAATCATGTTCGAAATCTCTGCATGGCAGAAACTGCAATGTGAACAAAGGTATGAAACTACAGTATTTGGTGTTTTCAATCAAGATGCATCGAAAGTCAGTCAGTCTATGTTCTTACCCTATGTGACAATGTTGTTACATTCACAGGTTGCACAATAATAATTCACATTGTGTGAATTCTTCACAGTGCAACATATTTCACAATGCAGATAGAGGAGCAGAATCTCTCTGTCACATGACAATTCACAATGTTACACAAACCAAACGTTGATCACCACAATATGTTCACAAGCAGATTCTAGTTCATAACAGAAAGTACATGGCATTGCATTCATTCGAAAAACTTGTAAATTACAACAAGCTCGTTAGATAGCACATATCGTTTTCTTTTTCAGGTCATATGTGTTCACATTAAGTATGAAATTTTATTTTTATTAATATTCATTTTCAGAGTGAACATAGCTTATTTTTCTAATTTTTTGCTTGTTAGTTTGAACTGATATTTGCCAGAGGTAATATGCATGTGTATATGTTTACTAATACACTAATCCAGTTGATTTATATCCCCATAAGAAAAGAAACTCAAACAATATTTGAAGAGTGAAAATATGTATGAAGACCAGGGGGGAAGGAGGACAGATGTCCATTTTTTAATATTGTCAAGGTTACATACAGTCCAGGGGTTTAGTCCTCGAGTCATCAACTGTCATACTTTAAAAGGAAAGAAAAAAGAAAATGAGTTTTCCAAAGCAGTGGTTTGAACCGATAAATTCAGCCAGTACAGTTTTCTCCCATGTATAAAAAATGGACATGAGGATTTTCCCCCTTGGTCTTCATATGATGTTTAACGATAGTGATATCAAACTTTCAACATGTACTTTAGCAGAAAAATAGACGTTTTAGTTGTTGTTGGTTTTTCTGGTGACCACAGATTTTTTTTTTTTTTTTTTCAACAGAGTTACTTTAATTATTATATCAGGATGCAAATATATGTTGTGGAAAATGAGAGGGTGAAGCATTCCTATTTTTTCATGGAAGGAGACTGACATCCCTGTGTTTTTTTTTTTTTTTAATGTGATCTCTGCCATATTTTCAGAGCTAGCTTCATGCTCATCGTTTCAGAAAAAAAAAAAATAAAATAGAAATCTAAATCTGTCCCAAATTTCATCGATACCGAAACATTACAGATGCAATCAAAATATTCAATTTTCTCACTTTTTTTAATCTTATCACTTAGGACTATTTTCACTTCCATTCTTCATCTATTCACCACTGGATGACATACATAACTTGTCAGTACATCTCAGGTCTATATTTTTGACTGACTGAATTAATTCATACAAAGCATAAAAATGAAGTTTTTATCATTGCTTTGTTAACTTAGAATGGAGTCACAATTTCATATCTCATTATTTCATAAAAAATTTTTCTAGTTTTTCAGTATTTGGTTAAAAAAAAATGTAAAGAATTTTTATATGGTGAAAGCAATTGAAAACATTGCTATATTCATGTATGGAGATGTATGGAAGATTCTGTGAAGCACATCTTTTTTTTAACAGTCACACAGTACTCATTTTTTGTTTTTTTTTTTTTTTTTTTTTTTTTTTTTTTGTTGTTTTAATTTATTTTTTTTTCTCAAGTCAGTGACTGTTGATTTCCACTAAGCATGGTTTATTGTTGTGCAGTGAAACAAGTGAAGAGCTTATTGTGACACATTTAAATGTATGTATGACTTTCTATGTATGATAAATTTTGGAGCCTCTCTGCTTTTAGGTATATAAATTGGAGCCCAATTGCTCCACAGTTGTATCTCTTTAGATATTCCAGTTGTGCTTGTCAGATTTTTCATTGTCAGCAAATGTTTTTTTTTTTTTTTTGTTTATATTATTTGACAGTTATTTTTGTGGGCCAATGCATATGCTGTGCTAAGACCCATCATTTGTTTTCACCCGTAATTCCAACATGTCATTCAAGGTCTGAGGAGGTGATGGTCAAACGGATGCGAGTGACGTTATACAATTTTATATTTGTGCATTGTATGTCTTTCTCTTCCAATGAACATTCCTGAGTTCCATTACGCAAGAACATATTAATTATAACCAGTGCGGCAAGTAACACAGGGACTGTGCAATGAGTTATGGATGTTTAAAGGATTTCAGCTTGAAATGAATCTCAGGCTTCTCATTTTGCAATGTGAAATTTTCCTCAACAAAAATGTAATAACTTTAAAATTTTATCTCAGGAGAAGGTCACAGCACATATGATATATATGTACCAGAGGCTCTGTTCTTCTTACCCTCAACATTTGGTTGATGTAATCATCAGGTTTATAGGTGTAATCATCAGGTTTATGAGCTCAGTTTAAAAAAGGGGAAAGTTTTGGGAGACTCATTTTTCTTTACTTGGTACACAAGTTAATATTTGATTGAATCCTGTTCTGGTGTATTGCAACACTTTATATTTCATAATTTGTAGCTAGTTACCAGTGGTCATCCAATACTGTGTTGGGACCTACATGAGATTATCGTTTAGTTCTGCCTTGGCTGTAAATACTCTAATATTGACCTGCATTTTAAACTTTAGTCCATTGTGTTCATCTTTTCTAACCACAGAGTAGTCAATAGCGTCGGATAGAATAGGAGAATCTTTAGAGCAAACTTGCCACTATTTTCTCATTTCACATATTTCAGCGAAGAAATGCGAAATGTGTTGTTGTTTACCAGATTTATTCCCTGCGTTTTGTTCAAATGTTGATAATTAAAAGTCACAAACACCTCAATTCATACTCTGGCATGGATAACAGGATTGTTTGGAGCGTATCAGATTTCTATGAACACCCTTTTTTAAATAGCTGTACATGGTGGACCTTTAGTTTTATTATGTTTATTGCGATTATAAATTTAATGCTCCACTCTTCTTTTACATTACCTTTGTGAGAATACTTCTGAATCTCTTTTGTTTGGGCAGAAGAGATGATCTAAATATGAATAACTTCCTTTTTCTTTTTTTTTACCTCAGTTTTTGCTGAGGAGAATTTCAAATAATGTGAAATATTATATGTTGTCAAAGCTGAAGTGTTGTACGTTCCTTTTTTATTTTATTTTTTTTTAAAATCCTGTATGGTGAAGTATGTCGCATGATCCTTTTCTGGTTCTAGAACTCAGACCGTCAAACATCCATCAGATAAAAGCATTTACTGATGTTTACTTTTTGTTATATTCATCATTTGTATAGTGCAGTTTGGTTTTATTTCCTGGTACTTAATCAAACATAGTCTTGTATTATATTTTCATGGTCAGACTTTAGATTTGTTTCCATATTTCCATAGACAGCCTTTACTTCATGGACTCGCAGTCATGGGCCATTGTCATTTTTTCTATATATTCCAATTAAAAGATTTGCAATTGGTTTTGTGAAATGAGATGTCTTTATTGGAGATTTAAGAATGCAGTTGGTTGGACAATATTTAATATAAGCATATACCTGTAATTTATGTCATGTGACTTCTGGAACAAGAATTTAGATTATGTAATTTTTACACAGATGCAATCTGTATTTTCCTCTTAATTTTATAGGCCCTTTATTTTGAAGTCTGAATATTTCATTCATTGAATTTGTTTGTAGGCTACTTAGCTCTGGAACATTATTTTATTTGTCAGCACTTGATCTCAACGGAGTGCAATTTTTGCGTGTGTAATTACACAGGTAAAATTGATTCTTTCTGGCAGTATTGCTGATTTGTCTTCCCCTTTTTCCTCCATCCTTTCCACCCCTCACCGCCATCCGCTGCCCCCTTTCTTCTCACCTACTGCCGTCTCTCTGTATTTATTTATTTTGTTTTTTTTTTTGTTTTTCACTATGGAATTGAATTGAACAAAATACTGGGTCTCAAACTATATAAATTTCTTGTATAGTTCAGTAACCTCTAAGGGTTGTTATCTGTCCATTTTTTTTTTTTTTAATAGTTTTTTTATTTTATGCTTTTTTCCATAATGAAAGTAGATGTTTTACAGTACAATTGATAACACTGTGGTATTTAGTAACAGATAATACTGATTTATATCATTATGGCACTACTGTCAATGATACAGTGGTCTCCGCCCAAGAACCCGGTCGTTGGGAGACAAGAAAAGCGGGTTCTTAGGCGGATGGGTTCTTAGGCGAATTGAAAAGTTACGCAACCCATCTGACCACAGATTGTCTTTACTCATCTTGATTCATTGATCGTTACCGTTAGTTAAAGATTTATCTATGCAAATCAGCACAGCCTTCTTCCCTGTGTATGTTAAAATTAGTTGTAGCAAATCCTGATCTTTTTAGCGCATAGTTACATCAATACTACCTAGCCTTTAAACGTCATGCGAGTTTTCACATAACAGTATCATTGTTGAAAACATGATATTGTTATGCACCCCCGCGGATACCCGCACGAGTGACTCAAGTGTTTACAGACCAACCGAAGGAGCAAAACAGCTGACCAGTCAGGAGGCTAAACTTACACCTCCTTATCCACAAAGGCAATCACAAGTGCTGACCCACGTGTTGTCAAACAAAGAAATGGTTACGGGTTAGTCAACAACGTAGCCTGATTACGCAGTCATACATCAACATCACTTCCAGTCCTTTGTCTACCTGTTCCCTCCACCCCCGTTCCGATGTTACTACACATCTAGCACTATCCGTTTCTCTCAAGTGGACAGTATGATGTGGAATTACCCCATAAGCACTCGGGCTCTTAGACGGATTTTTTTTATTTGGGAGCACCCAGATCGGGTTTTTGGAGGGGTAAATTATAGAGGAAAAATTCGGTTTCGCTGCAGAGGCGGGTTCTTAGGCGGACCGGGCTCTTAGGCGGAGGGTTCTTAGGCGGAGACCACTGTATTGACAAACTAGCTCTGGTCACATTTTAAGTTTATTGCTAAGTCTCATATATCATAAAGCTAGTCTGGTTTATGAGATGGTTCAACAATTAATTTTGATTTTCACTTTTCCCAACATGTCGTATGAACTGTGATTGATATTATAAAGCCTTTTTTCTGCTTTTTATTATACAGTAATTTTTTTATTTTTTTTTGTGTCCCATACATGTATTTGTTCACATCAGTACACTTGTTTTGAAGTTCAACAAAGATGCTTTCTGGAACTGGGTTGTGATTTTTTTTGGATAAAGTTATGTTCATTTAATGAATATGTATTATGTATCATGAATCTGGTGATTGGTTGCTTATTTTCTTTTTTTCAAACACTGTGGATAAGTTAGACAACAAAGCCCATATTGCCAGATTTTTTCATTGTGATAAACCATTTGTTTGACATTTGTCTTTCTTGTTTTGTTCAAATACTGGACCTGTGTTATATATGAATGATTTTTTTTGTGTGTGTGTGTGTGTGTGTACTGTTATTGTTATCAGTTATTTATAAATCAACTTCCGCAAATTATTGCCCAGTTATTGCAGACTGTTTGCTACAATGCCAAAATGAGCGAAACAGTTTTTTTTTTTTTTTTAAATCACTTTTTATCATTTTAGTGAAAATTATTGAAGACATTTTTTTTTCTTCAAAAATGAATTTAAATTTTCAGATAACATGAGACACGACACAGTGAGCTCAGATGCTGGTCAAATTTTGAGCTTACTGAGTTATGTCTGTTTGCTGAAACAATCTATGTTGTACCCTTGCAGTTAAAGAGAAATGGAGTGATGTGGTGTGGCTGTTAAACTTAGTGTAAAATTGGCAAGTCAGGTTTGTTAATCATCCATGTTATTAAAACTCATTCAGATCATGTCACTAAATCCAATTTCCGACTTTTCCTCAATATTTTGCATTAGGTTTAACTGTAAAATACATTTTAAGTGGACAGAGATGGTTTTTGTAAAAAAAAAAAATAATAATAATTTGCTTCGGAAACTCACTCACAGTTGAAAAAGGTTATGATTTCTCAGATCGTCTCAGTATTTGACAAGCATCTGATTTCATTTTAGGATATTTGTTATCTATAATAATAGTGTAGTTAAAAAAAAAAAAAAGACAAGGAAAAGAAGAGAAAATTTCTGTATTGTGCAGTAAAGTAGGGCAAATTTTATTAGCTGATCAAGAGAACACACAAAATAACTGTACAGCCAAATAGATTTGTTAGCAAATCTAGATCTGTAGCAGTTGTCAGGACTTGGCCCCCAAAACCTCTGCCCCTACTACATTAGTATTACATATACAATTATGCCCTCTAAAAATACCATCACCGTTATTCCTACCACCTTATTTGGTGGCATCATCACTGCCAGCAGACTTTTATCATGCCACTTTTGTTCATGTTACCACCATCAAGACTAACTACTACCACCATTAATTGTGGTGACTGGTAGTGCAATATGACCGCATTAGATAAACAAAGATTTTGTAATATCAGAACAGTTCATTTGGAAAACTATACTCTTACTGTAAGTCATTACTCTATCCAGTACTGAAATGTTGTAGGATTGGATGCATGGATCAAATCTTGATTGTACCAGATTATTTCCACCATTTCTACAATGTACTACAAGTATTTTGTTGGTTATAACCATTTGGCATATTGAGGAAAGACTCCATCATTATGCTTAGAAAGAAAAATCGAAAGTCACCTGCGCATCGAAAGTCATCTACGCAAGAACTTAAAACAACGATGACTAGGCATAATTTTTGTTTCTTTTAACCCTTAAAGATTTGAATTTTAGTATAAAGGCTGTAGATGTTGCTATGTGCAAACACTAAATTGTTCTTTCTTTTTCTTTTTGCATGTATGTGTGTGTTGGTTTTTGTATATGTTTTTTTTTTTTCTTTCTTGTTGTGATACGTTATTTAGTCTTACCATTTGTGTTACAAATATTCAAGTAGGAAAAATGTCTTGAAATTGGATTCACCATTGTTTTGCAGATAATGTACTTAAAATTTCTTTCTACTTTTGTAATTTTGTTTTACCTGAGACTATTCATGAGATTTTTATTGTATCTCTGAATTTGATGGTTTTCTCTACTTTTGGATGTGTGGCAGATGGGTTTAACTTCATATAGTTTTTGTTTACCAATATTTGAAGGGTTTCAGGGCAAAATGAGACATATTCAAATTTATTTGCCATTAAAAAGAAAGATGACAATTTGTTCTCCAATAGTTATTAATTTATCATTAAAATTAGAATTTTCTGAAGACTTCTGGCAAGGACTAGTCACATTTGGTGAAGAGAAAGTCCTTACCATCTAGCACTGTCACCATTCCCAGTATTGAGGAGTATAACTCAAATTTTCAAAAATGCTGTTTGTCACATTTTGCCCTGAAACCTTTCATTTCTTTTTTGTTTTCCTTTTTTCTGATTATTTGAATTAAGTCAGCTGACAGGTTCCTCTGTTACTTGCAGTGAGGGTCCAGATATCTTGAGTTTCATGAACAACTCAGCAGTTTCATTCTATACGTATGTCATTTGATGTTCTTTCAAATGTAAACCAAATGAGAACGTGGAAAGAGGTTAAGTAATATATGTATTGTTTTTCCAAGCGTGACATACTTATCCCTATTGATTCTGAGTACTTGCATTCATAGTATTTTACTTAACAATGAAATGGATATTCGCATGAGTTTAATGGAGTGCGCAAGAGAATGGCTCTGATTGTTACAAAAAGATTCGATACTAGTCACAAACAAACCTAGCAGTTGATGAGATGAAAAATAGTTACATTTTACCCTTTTTTTTTTTTTTATTTGCCTTCTTTTTTTCTGTCCCATAAGCTAATTTAAGCTCATTTTGGTTTGACACAATGTACATGTATCTTGTGCAATTGCTGTTTGACGAAGGTTTAGTTATTGAAATATACACTGTAGATATCTAACTGCAGAGAACCATCTAGCGTAACTTGGCTTATAGCTAGCAGCATTACCTCTGCCATTATCACTTGGCTGTTACATTCAGATACCACTATATATTGTTTATTCAAGTGTTTTGTCTGACAAATTGATTCCACTGAGTCATTCCCGGGTTGTATATTTCATTATTATTATACTTGTTGTAGAAGGTATTTTTGTTTGATTTGTAAGTTGTTGTAGTTTAAAATGTACTTCTACCAATCCCTTGCCACGGGTATTTTACACATGCTTTTTTTGTCATAGAACAGGCAATATACAGTACATAACATATGGACTTGTTTGTAGATTTGATGTTCTGTTACAAGTGACTGATGCGGAACATTAATCATGTCGTCTTTCCCTTTATTTGGTGAAGTTTGTATCGTACAGTAAGTAATATTAATTTGGGTTCCTGTTTTTGATGTAGAGAGTAGAAAGTGGAGATAAACTCTTCTAGGTGTGGCTTGCTGACTCGTCAATGTCAATAAATATACTAATTCACGTCAACCTGCAGAGCAAATTTTCGTTGTCTCGTTGATTTGTTTTAACTGTTTTGACTTGTATGAACAATTTTGGGCATAGAATAACACGTTGAGTTGTTAAGTTAATTGTAGTCTTCTTGCGTTTTGTTGTTGTTGATATTGTTGTTATTGTCGTTGTTGTCGTCGTCGTGATTGTTGTTGTTGTTTTCTGTGTCACAATCACCTGTGAAATGTGTGTTGTTTGGCTACATAGCGAAACGGTGCTGTGACGTTACACAACGTTAAACGTTTCGTCGCCCTCTTTACATTTGAATAACATTCGTAACTACCGCACATTCATTCGGCATAATGCTGCTGTTTACATGTGTATCTACCTAATTTATGCAGTGGATGATGGTCATAAATGAATTGCTATAGAAAAATCCTAGGCATTCACAACACATACCACGTGACAAACGTAGAGGTCCGTAGAAAGATCGTAGAAGCTATGGGACCCCACGATGACGCCTCACTGTCGCAAAGAAGCGAAGACTGAAGTGGTATTGACACGTCTCTCGTACGAGTCCTTGTAAAGACAATCTTGCAAAGTACAGTCAAAGGGGCCGGAGACAGGGAAGACAGAGGGTGGTGAAGGACAGAGAAAGTTGGAGGAAAGTGGTGTACACGTCTTCACAGGTGCCCCAACGACATCTACGGAGGTCAAGGGTTGAGTGAGTATGTGATGGCCATACACACTGACTTGTCTTGCCCACAAAATACACTTTGTCGATGTATTGTGTATATTATGCG
Organism: Peronia verruculata; assembly: GCA_038406235.1. Lineage (NCBI taxonomy): Eukaryota > Metazoa > Mollusca > Gastropoda > Systellommatophora > Onchidiidae > Peronia > Peronia verruculata. The sequence goes on along the minus strand of JBCAUA010271895.1, from coordinate 395 downwards.
AGAGGGATCAACACAACGATCTTTTTGTTTATATATTCTTATAAGCCCTCATAATTTAAGTACAACTCTCTGTGTGTGAAATGGCCGAGAGAAGGAACAAGAATAACGAAAAAACATTCAGCTGTTCGCAATACAAACAAGGGAAACATAAGCAGGAAGTTTGTGCGTGTAATTGCATTAACACAGGTAGAGTTCTCACTGACAGCCCTCCTGTCGGTCTAGACTCACAGTTTCCTCGTGCATTCCGCTCTCTTTTGATCTACGTACCTATTGTCATCTTACCTATATCTCTTTTCTATCAAGCTGCCTGCATACGGGTATCTATCTATCTATCTATCTATCTATCTATCTATCTATCTATCTATCTATCTATCTGTCTGTCTGTCTGTCTGTCT
>JBCAUA010271784.1:0-19964 GCA_038406235.1 Peronia verruculata | reverse complement strand
CGGGGTGACGGTCCACCCTAACGCTAACATGTAGGTCCGACGAGCTAATTATAGATGGTGTGCATTGATCATTGATGGTTAATAATTACAGATGATATATAGGGTCCACCTATCTACTTCCTATTTAATTACAGACACCCCAAGGCAAGAGGGTGAGTGGAAAGTGCCTCCGGCATATTAACAGCAAAATGGCGAGTTCTTTTAACTTTGACCTAGCGGCGGGAACTAAACGAAATACCCCCAAGGAGGTCTTTGCACAGATGCTTGCAGAAGTAATGCCTGGTCACTCTCACTCCGAGCATTTGTTCACAGACGGATCTAAAGACGAGAAAGCCGGCGGCTCATTTTCTGTCCTGGGGAATAATATATGCTGTGGCCTAAACCCCAAATCCTCTATCTATATCTGTTCCTCTATACCCTACCCAAGTTGAGGGAGGGGTGGGATATATTTCACCTTGTTCATTGTGGTACAATTTATTTTGGCCCACAAAAATATGTGATTTTGGGCATTGTCCAATTGCACTGTTCCAGTGATCCCGTCCTACCCTACTCATAAAAACTCCAGAATATGTTACACAACGAGTACAAACATACTTTGACGCAGAGTTAAAGTAATTAGAACTTAAGTTAAATCAATACACTTTAAACACAAGTGTATCATGTACTGAAGTTACATGTAACCATTCAACTTTAGACCTGATAGATTTGTTCCGACCAAGCAAACGACTGCAAATCCCAGATTAATAGGCTAGAGGGTACAAACACTTCAAACTGTTCACACTGACATAGAAAAACTCATTAAAATGCACAGGATCGCTGACAGCTGTTCTCAGACCTCGTGGTGGAGTACATGCAGTAACAAACATGAGTGAGTGTTCTTTTTCTAGCAAGGGGGTACGAACACTCCGCCCTGGATTTCCAGGTTTTTGCTTCGTCGAATATGAACTATTTTCTCGAGACAGTTGTGTGTAGATAAGAGTAAAACAATTTAATCCTGGGGCGACATGTTGGAGAGAAGAAGACATAAGTGCTGTTATGTTCATTTCAGGACCTGGCGCAACTGCACACTTTATGGCCCTCTTAGTGCAGTGTTATCTATGTGGGACACGAAAACATTGGTGACATCGCCATCATTTATGTCCCAATGACCCTGGCCAGCGCCGATTTGTGCAGTGTCGAAACGAGTTCTTTGTATTATATAAACTCTTATCAGCCGATTAGACGATTTATTATTTTTTTTTTTTTTTTTTCTGGATGGGGGAGAGGGGGTGTTAGTCTAATTTTGTTGCTTATCTGTTTGTTTCACTGTTGACTTACCGGGTACTTTGCTGTCTCCTCAGGTCAAGGACAAAAGGGTTATCAAAAAATTCTGTAGGTGGTCAGGCGCAATTGTAACTTAACAGCCTACGCAATAAACTTGATGATCATCGTCAGTATTATTAATATTATTAGACCATGCGGACTTGGTCTGATTCTCCCCCTTTTTTTTTTTTTTCATTCAAACTTTCGTTGAATGACATTTTTCATCAGTGAACATTGTGTTAGATAAAGATAAAGCTAGTTATTTCAAAGGCCTTGTGATTGGAAGATGTATCTGTAAATTTGCAATGATTATATTACTGAAGATTTCAGTAACAAAAATGGAGAAGACGAGGAAGGAAGAGTCGAGAACGGTAGAACTGGTAATGTAGACAGACGAAACGAAATTGCTTCCTCACAAAATTACTTGATGGCAGAAAAAGAAAGAATTCCATATTTCAAAGGAGAGAGAGAGAAAGAAAGAAAGAAAATTAGAAGGAAGAAAAAATAAATAAAAAACACGAGAACTTCTAAGCAAGGAACATATTGATTCAGTCGTAATTTTTATGTTGCATGCGACGACACAATTCTGTAGATGCCGTTATGCTGCAAACCATAGATAAAATCAAAGAAACTGATTTAGAAAGATTACCAGAGGGAAAAGCAACGTTTAAGTAAAAATAAATTTTACAGAATAGAAATAGGACATAGTTGTACTTTGATTCAGTATTATTTTAGTCTAATTATCACCCATGCCTTCACATGCCCCTGACACTACTGATCATTGGACCGGCACCATGAAAATCACAAACATCCCAGATGCCCTGCAGAGCATAGTACGCAGACTGTTAGCATACAAGGAGTTATTAGATGCCAGCGTACTGAGAAGCATTTCACTTCCCTCTCTGGTAAGTGAAATTTGGCTTGTTGTTTTTAAATTATGAACAGAGAACTTAGTGAGTGTAATGAAAGTACACATATATAACATTGTATCACAATACAACTCTATGTGTATATGAATACTGAACACAATGAATGCAATGTAGGCCAATTATTGCTTTTCAGTACGGTTAAATTCATTTAGTACTAAATACATAGTAATGTATTAAACATGTATGCTGAGCCTAAGTTACCAACTGCATCTACATGTACGTACCGTATAGGTAGATGGACATCAAATGCACCCTTGTGTTTTGGGATTTGAAGTTAAAATTTACGTCGCTGCTCAGTTATTGTCTCTGTGAGTGTGATTGATATCTTGCAGCTTTATCATTTTCCTTGTCATCTTAGGGTATACGTGTATGTGTTTGGAAATTTATAATTTGTAATATCTATTGTTATTTTTTAAAAATATTGTTATTGTAGTTGTTATTATTGCATTCTCAGTTGCTCTGCAAGTTTTGTTTATGTCTCTCTGTGTATGTATTGTGTTTCTTTTTTGGTTTGTACTGCACAATTAGCAAAAATTACTATCTTTGTTCCGTGGAGATGCTTGATTATCAATATAGCCTACAGTAAAGCGAGCGGTACTTTTTGCTATTGTGCTTTTGATTTCAAAGGTTGAGGAGTAAAAAAAAAAATGTATCCGGCATTTCTCTTTCTTAAATTCATAATAATGCCTACATTTGGTGTTTTAATTAACAGTTTGATTTTAAATAAAAATGATTCAAAGAGAAACTGTGGCACGAGAAAAAATGCCTATTAATATTATTGATTCCTGGGTTATGCGTGAAGAGTAGATTTGAAATCAGAAAGATTAACAAACGTAAATAATTCATCTTTACATTTCGTTAGCAGTCATTGTAAAGGCAAAACCAGTTGACTTCGAAAACCTGAGCGTTATCAGAATGTCCAAACGTTAACAAAGTCAAGCTGCGTCAAGATCTCAACAGCAATATCTCTTCAGTACAGGTTGCAGGCTGAGGCAGACTTCTTATCTTGCGAGACCCATGTAAAAAAAAAAAAAGGGGGGGGGGAGAGAGAAGGGAATATAATCTTATGCCTTGGTTTGCACTATGTCAATCTGCTGCAGGGCAAATGTATTTTGCCCAGCCATAAAACTGCTTATCAATTCCCGACTAGAGAGTTGTCAACAGGAATTCAGCCAGGTCAGTAAACAGCAGATACCCTACCTTACAATCAGAAATCTACCCTTGCCTTCAAGCCATTTCAATGGGTTTTGAAATTTTATGTCCGTAATATAATCCAGCGCACTAGGTGCTGTGCCATGTACATATATAATATAATAGTAATATAGGCTTACCGAATAGTTTAACCTTCCCCCCCCCCCTCCCCTCCCTTTTTCACCCGATCACAATTCATTGTCCTTTCCCAATCGTAAATATGATTAATTACCATGGAAAATGGCCTTCGGTATGCACTGAGCCTTTTATCAACATGACCTGCGTAGATTCTGTTGTTTACCACTTTAGTTGGTGACCTTGGTGAATAGATAGCGCTTGTGATTGATTTAATAAAAGCCCACCATACTGCAAGTCAAAACAAGCTTTTTTATACGTGTTTGTCACACTATGAACCACAGTCAGGGGCGTGGAGATGATGATTATGCCAGCACTAAGAACTTAGCCCAACACATTTTTCTTTTTTTCTGGAAAAGAGCGAAACAGGAGTTAGACTTTTTTGCTTGTTTGTTTCTGCTTAGCATATTCATGCCGTTTCCATAGCCAATGTTCGTTTTATGGCCTTATTTGCATTCTCAGCACACACATCTCACAAGGGAAGGTGAATGGTGACTACTGATTTGCATGCAATCATCAGCACTTCAACACGTACCTAAAAGGATGTATTTTTTTTTTTTTTTTTAATATCACTGTTACATTTAAATACATGCAATATTATTAACTAAAATAAAAGACGAAACCAAAAGACGATTTTGCTTGTGTTCTTTTCTCTCAACAACGACATTCCTTTCTTTTTATCCCAAACAATAAAAGTTGTAAGACTTAAAACCACTTACAGACATCTTCAATTTGCTATGAACTGAGTAACTTTCCGACGGTAATTGTGCTTTGTAAGCTCCCATCCTCTAATAATTTCTTATCTTCTTATGTTGCCCCTACGCTTTGTTCTTGACATTGCTGTTACATGCAGTTCGTCGTGCTAACTATTGGAATCTATATTTGTGAGGTCCGTTGAGATTTTCAAATGGAAAGTTGAAACTGATACCGTTTAATAATGTCACATGTAAACGGCTCATTGACAAACAATAGGGGAAAGCCGTATTAAATTTAAAGAAGTTCCTGAAATAATTACATTTACTTAAACTGTGTTAAATAAATGGCCGGCCTTAGACACCATAACACATATCGACCACTGAGCACTGGGCACGCCTATGGATTACACAACCTCAACCCTGATCATAAGCGCTAACAGTAGCACCACCCCTAATGGGATACGTTTAAAAATTCAAATACATGTAACAGTTATGCTGCCTATGGATCTCCAGCAACAGATATTAGGTGAACGTTACGCATGTGATCTCGTTATCGCTGCTTCTGAGTGTTTACCAAAAATACTACCGCTTATGCTTGGTGAGGTCAGTCATTCATCCACCTATGCCTGAGGCTTGGTGATCTTGTAACGGAAAATCCGCCAGCTTTACTTTTCTTTTAGATATCTGTACAGAGAGCTAGTGATTTATTTGAGGTATTTTTAAATAATATTTTGTTTGACTCAAATTTTCGTCTTGGAATTTACCGAATAAGCTTAACTAAGATATTTTGACCAGGCAAAGGTTGATCACATGCCAAAGCCTTTTTGAGCCGTTTAGAGTGTAGAAAACCACTTGTGCAGTGTTACAGATGCAAATGCAAGTACTGTGTAGGTATAGCTCAGCGTGGTATCGAGCAACAGTGGCTGAGGTGTGAAAAATTATCGTGATCATGTATGTCATCAGTGGTGCCTGAGAAAAAAGATTACATGTAAATATAAATTAATATAATATAATTATAAATAATATAGTTATTTGCAAAATACTTTACTCATACATATTTGCAGGTTTGTGATTTTCACAAAATATTTACCACATGCATTTAGCAGTATATCTCTGGAAAATCCTATTATTAGTATGCTATATCTACGCTTTGATTGATTTATTTATTTATTTGTTACTGACAACACGGGTGTCGCAAAGTAGCCATAGTCGATCTAAATTATGTGCACAGTTGAATAAAAAAATCATATACTTTTGTCTTTAAGCTGCCTCTCATAGTAAGAATGCTATCATTTTGTTTCCTTTAATTTTGTCTATGTATTTCACAAACTATTATGCTACATTTAGTCTGCCTGATTGCAACAGATTTGTTCCGACCAAGCGAACGGCTGGAAACCCCTGTTTATTTAGTAGGAGGGTTACAAACACCCCAAACTATTCATTACCATTAACATAGAAAAGCACATTAAAAACGTTTGACAATAATGTTCTCTGATCTCGTGGTGGAACGGTAACAAACATCAGTAAGTGTTCTATTTTTAGCAGGAGAGTACAAACACTCCTGCGGAGATTTTCAGATTTTTTTTTTTTTTTTTGCTAAGTCGCATATGAACTGTTTTGTAATGCAAAAAGGGAAAGATAGAAAAGACCTGATATCTCCGCACTAAAATAAAAAAAAGAAAAGACACTGCTTGATTTCTAGGTACACCTGTTGTAGTCTAATTGAGTGACCTCACAAAACAATGAGAAAGCTCTGATCCTCGTATATTAATTGCATTATACATGTATGCAGAATGGTGCATTGATGTCCTTCTGGGATGGAAACTGATTCCGAAGACTCTCTCTCTCTCTCTCTTCTCTCTCTCTCTCTCTCTCTCTCTGTTGTGTATGTTGTATGTGTGTTTCACAGATACACAACTCAACCATGTATGTGTAAGGAGGCCCGTGTTGTTATGTATGTAGATGTATGTATAGGTGTGTGCATGTGTGTGCATATGTAAACGAGGAAAGATACTCTTCCATCTGATACACTACAGCACACAATTATTACTACATGATTGTGTGTGTATGTATGAACAGGATTAGGGTTTAGGCTACTGATTAGCATAGCCTACATGTACTTTTAGCTAAAAGTGTTTAAAGCTGCAGGCACATGTCTCCCAGCACCTCCCAAAGGGACATGATGCGAACATCGACATTCACGGCTACATGATAAATCAAATGACATGGACTGAAAAGGTCCGGCTAGACTTCGAGACCATACCAGCTTAAGTTGGACTAGCCATGACCTTTTCGGCTTCGAAATCTATGTAAGGATCTAGATTCTAGATCTAGAATTAGAATACTACACCCGAGAATGTAGAACTAGATCTAAATCTAAATCTAGATCAAGATTTTGATTAGATCGCTCTCAAACAATTTGTACTAATCTAGATCTACATTTCTACCCGACCTGTTGTCGGTGGGGAGGATTCACTGGTCCGAAGGTTCACTAGTCCGAAAAAAAAAAATCAGTTATTTTCAATCAAAAAGACAATGTTGTGCTTAATATTTGAATTAATAAAGGATAATAAATTTGATTTGTTTTTTATTTTGGGCGTGTATGTGTGTGTGTGTGTGTGTGTGCGTGGATGTGAGTGCGTGCGTACGTTCATTTTTCTGTAGGAACCAAATCGAAGAATATTCTCATAAAACCACTGAGTTGTTTTCATTCAAAAAGACAATGTGGTGTTTTATATTTGACTGTACACACAAAAATGAACGGTGCGGGTCCTGAGAGTAAAGCTAGGACTAGAGATTTTTTAAGCTTCAAATTCAGATTCAGCATGTCCAAATTAGAGGAAAAGTTTGGAAAAAAACCTTTGTTTTGCAGCCGGTTGCCACGACAGCGCCGCCATATTGGATTTTGTGTTTTGAAAATTAGTTATTTTCAAAAGCCAAAGGCTCCTAGAGTATTGAATGGAATTGTGTGAAAGTTTGCTCATGAATAATATGATCCTATGTAAAGGAGAAAATGCATTTTTTTTTCCCCCGTTTATGTCATAAGACATTTTTTATACATTTTTGAAATATGTATATGGATGGATGTAAAATTTTCCAACAAATATCCAAGTTTCCTTCAGAAATGGAAAAGAAATTGAGAAAAAGCGATGCATATTATCAAAACACATGATATGGAAAATTTAAATTTCACATTTGAAGGCATTGGTTGAAAATAAAAAAAAGTGAGGAAATCATACATATTGAGAAAATCGCAATTGCATGTTCATAATCTCTCTATACAGTCATTAAGCGGGTGGTGTTGGTGCCGTTTTGGGGCATACAGCATGTGTTTCTGGCCCTATCCATTTTTTTCTGATATGAGAAGAGTTCAAAGTGTGTAACAATAGGAAAACCCCATTTTTTGATATTTTAGTCCCAAAGCCTTATTTTTAGGACCCGCACCCCACCCCACACCCTTTAACAATCCTCTTAAATGTGAACGTTAGGACTAATGAACCTTTGGACTAGTGAGTCGTTCCCATTGTCGATGATACATCAGAGGCAACCATCTAGATTCTAGATCAAGATTTTATCATTTAGGCCTTTGTAATCTAGATCTTGAGCTCTTTATATCTCTTTTGGTCTAGATCATGTTCTAGGAGTTTTTTGATGGAGTTAGAACCTGACATCTTTCCTGGTAGTTATTTGGGGGGGGGGGGTGCAACGGCTTTTAATCAATGGTTTTGTTTAGGGTTAGGGCTTGTGACTTTAGTTGGCCTACATATTAGTGTGTCTGTGGTTATTTAGAGTGTGTTGAAAGTGTGATTCTCAGCGGCTATTGAGACTGTGACTCTCAAAAACCCCTTCCTTCAACAAAACGTCACCTCAGTTCACAAGTGTTCTATCTCCACTTTGTAGAAAATTAACCTTAAGTGCATCGACAGATTGTGCTCTACATATACATGTACCTCACCGCGTTTCCTAGCTTAATTAAGTCATATTACATGTATATGATTATGTTCATTGTGGATCCTCTATGTTTCATGTACAGTAAAAACTTAAAAACACGATTTCTTAAAATTACAAAAAAGTTGAGATAAAACCATTTTGAACTGAGGCGACGAAATATAGGTATTTATGTACTTTGCGTGCCTTTTTAAAACTTTATTTCAACCTTTTTGAAGCTTTTGTTTGGAAGGCAAATCGATGAAGATCAACTGATTAGGCCTATATCTTTTTGTTTTGTTTTATTTTACTTATTCATTAGTTTAATGCTGAACTTTAATTTAACTCAGACGAAATTTTTATGTAATGTTTGGCGCGTCCTTGATTTGTTGTGTTTCTAATCGTTCGAATCAGTAACACAGAGCAAAAGAAAATGTATCCACTCAGCGTGAACCAGATAACTGTTCTGTTGTTTCGGTTATAGTACATTTACGCCTTTCAACCTCTCTTCGGGTGGCTGTCTCGGGGTTTTATTATGACCTGAAACATCACAGTTAGTGTCCGGGACATTGGGCTGTCATACCTGTACAGGTCTCAATATATTAGTTACATTAGTAATTTTACAGAAATTATAAAAAATCAACATTACAGCCTAATAGTGCATGAGCAATGACAGGCAAGTGGCACTTGATATATCCATGTAACTAGATTTTCTGAAAGGCATACTCAGTACATTAATAAGCCAAGGAAGCCAACACAGTTAATTCTGAATTTTGATCACACTGTAGATCTTGAACACTATTTCGGCTACATAGATCTACCATCTGACAACGGTCAGCATTCTCTCTCATATCTTTTTGTCTTTCTCATTTGCAGAAAAAATGACAGGATTGCATACCAAAGTGTCATAGTTTACCAAGCAAGAATGATGATGGACAGAAACTGGTGGAGTCACCTGGCAGTTCTGTACCTGCTTTTGTTATACCTGGGACAGGCGGCAGATATATGTCATAGGGGAATGAGATTGTACACTCCATTTAAAGGTCCAGATGTTTGTTTGTTCTGTGACTCTGGAACTTTCATGCCAGAAGAGCTACATACGCAAAGGAAATGCTACCCGTGTACAACCATTCAAAACCCAGAGTTAGAAAAGGTGGCCTCTCCTTGTAACGGAACTCATGACACAGAAATCCACTGCATATATGGATATTATCGGACACAGCCATCCTACCCTGAGGACAGAGGTCAGTGTCAGCCCTGTACCCAGTGTCAGTTCCCTAAACGTCCGTGCCATATCTACAATGATACAGTTTGTTGCAGAGGGAACGATTACGTTGTTATAATCAACAAGACCGGACATCCAGGTTGTGTGCGCGAGTGTGGACCTGGTCACTCTCTGGATTTGGCCAATGACCAATGTCTGCCTTGTCCACAAAACTCATATATGACGGAAAGAAAACATATAAATCAGTTTTGCAAAACCTGTGAATTTCCAAAGTCTCAGAAAGAGAAAATTGTACGTCCCTGTAACGCCACACATCCAACAGTTATTGACTGCATAGATGGCTACTCTCGACAGTTTAGCGATATGGAACAGCCAGACTACGGTGAATGTGTCAAGATCTGTGGACGAGGACATTTCTTAGACCCTGCTACAGAGACATGTCGGCCCTGTCATCAGGACACTTACATGGATGAAGACAGACATAGTCGTGCTTACAGGTGTAAACCTTGTGCGACCGCAAAAGCGGGTCATGAGGAAATTGTACAGCCATGTAACAGCACACATCCCGGAGTTATTGGGTGTGTGGAAGGTTTCTATCGATGCCTGTCTGATGACTTGACCACCAGTACCTGTGTTCCGTGCCAAAACTGCTCTGAGAACACAGATGGGAACGTTTATGAAGGACGAGCCTGTGGCGGACTAAACAATTCAGTTTGTTGTCCTCAGCCTGGTATGGCAGTGGTGGAGACTCCTGATGGCCCTGTCTGTGACTTTTTGACCACAAAGTTTGCAGGTAATGTCAAATTTGTCTATTATGGTTCATTGGCATAATGACGAGTAGCTTATGAAGAAATGTTAATACCAATCTGAATGCCGAAATCATTACTGAGTTGTCAACAACATTATTTTTCTAAAATTAAGTCAAAAGTGTGAGGAACGCTTGAGCATATAATCCAGCCTGTCGTCAGAATCAGGAAAAAGAAAGTCCAAATAGGCCATTGAGAAAGTATTACAGTGTTTTCTTTTTGAAAGGTCCGACGTATTCAAACACCCTCTGTGGATGCCAGCAATAAATCTCCGGTCTTTATGGACATGCCTGTCTACTGTAGAAACTAAATCTGAAAAAAAAAAAATAGACAGTGGCCAATAATGCCACCGTTTTTAAATTTTATATCTGTTCTTGCTCATGAGAACCTGGTGGAATTTTAATTCAATTTACTAATTGACTGCCAAAAGATTTCTATTAGGACTTCTCTCTTTTTTTTTTTTTTAACAGTCTTCTGAATGCCCCAGTTTTCTACATCAGACTCCTAAACATTCTTCCCGACTAAAACTGCGACAGCCCTTCCTTAAGGTGAAGTTAATTCTCATATCATGTCTGGCGTAGGCAATGAAGTTAGAGATCTTGCAACTAGGCAAGTTAGAGAAAAACGATATGTGATTAGTGGAATCTCCCATAGTTAATTTCTATCATGAACAGGCAAGAACCTGCTCACGAGGGAAAGTAACACAGAATCACCATGGCATTTTCCCACAGAAAAGAATATTACTATTATTCCACGAACTCTTGACCAGTTTGCAGTGTTCAAAAATGGCCCATAAGGTTATTGACATACATGTTACTTTTATTCTGAATGTTAATTAAACAGAGCAAAGGCGAACAAAAAGTAAAATTTAATCCCAAAAATAATGAGACTATGCTGTCTTTTATTGCGGACACCTTTGAGGTTTATCAACAAGGTTAATGTAGGTGCCAGAAGATTAAAAGAGGGATAGGCGCTCATTACATATATGGTAAAAATAATTATCTCGAAATCAGATTGAGTCGAGTTATCTAATACCGTGGTCCCTTCTTTAGAGAATCCTGTGATGATGACAAGCAATAAATTTCCGCTTTTGCTTTTACTAGTTTGAGATAAGTATTGCCATGACTTGTCTAGGTAAACACGTCTTCATAATGTATTTTCAGCCTCTTAATGATCAAAATAGATTTTTTTTTATATATCTATGTACCTGATCTGATCAGAAGACATTCTTTTTTAGAGAAATTAGAAGTTTAAAAAAATCGTTACAACATTTTCACTTCTCCTCCTACTCTTCATCAGATTGTTAACTACCACGATTTCTTTAATGTGCCCACAGTAGACATGGGATCACCGAAATGTAACATGACACTGTCCTTCTCTGAGATGGCTAGGCGTTATGGGCTTTCAATCCAAGGAGCTAGGGAAGGATTCAGATACTGTAACAAACTAATAAAAGGTCATTTCTCTCCCCTACCCCACAAGACTTCAAACAGGGACGTTGTCACACATTAATAGGCAGATACCTAACTTCTAGATCACTGCTTCCCCCCCCCCCCCCCTCCAGTCCTTCCTCCTCAATCTCTTTGGACAAATCTTCCTTTCCTAGCGGCCATCTCATAAACGGGCACAAATCCTTCCCACAAAATCTATACATCTTCCTTGTAAGCGCCTGTTGACATTCCTTACTGTCAACGAATAAATGCACAATAACTGTCTATTTGCTGTCTGAACACGTGGATAAATAAATGGCGTCTACCCCCACAAGATTAATATGTCGACAAGGGTAGGCAAATGCGTATGTGTCCTATAGTTTCTTCATAGACCTTGGTGATTTCGTAACGTTACCCGTGGTTTTTCTACATAAAGTTTCTCTACACAACAAACAATACTGTTAAACAGTGGATTAAATATAGATTGTAGGATTTGTCTTAATGACAAATTTACACATTTACATCATCAGGTTCCCCAACGTGTGGAGAAGGAGAGTATCTGTACGCAAGTGTGAGCGGTCACTCAGTCACCTGCCTGCCATGTCCACTGGGAACCTACATGGACAAGGTCCAACACACCAGTACTTCTTGTACAAGTTCTACAGAATCTCCTAACAAACTGTACTGTGGTTACAGCAAGGAGAGAGATTCTGAAGGCGGCGTTGCAGTGGGCACCTTTATTGGAGTGGTATTAGGTCTAATTTTACTGTTTATTATGATCCAAACTGTCATATACTGTGCACTGAAGTACTGGTGGAGAAGACGTAAATCAAGGCCAAGCAAAAATGATGACGATGACCATGAGGGTCGTGTTCCCTTGCTAGAGCACATGAGATCAGGTGAGTGAAGCCGATTGAAAAGCTGAACTTTAACAAATCTTAATTGTAGTTTATACTGATGAAATTTACACATCCGTACACTTTGATGAAACCCAATAGAGAACAATAATTTCTTGCATTTTCACGTGAATTTGTTAGACGTTTCTCAGCTTCTTGCACTAGCTATTTTGGTTTCAGAGATGTCTATGATAGCTTTTGGGTGTGTGTGTGGTGGGATGGGGGCGTACTGGGATCTTCCAATTTCAGGTCAAAAAGTCTGTTTCCTTCTTTTGTGTGCATGTATATGTTTCTAGGAAGATTTATCATTTGTGCGCAATATTAAAGGCCCACAGTGTTCCTATGGCAAAAATATATATATACATATATTTACTGCATTTTTTAAAAAATTAATTTGTTTTGGTCGGGGAGGGAGGGGAGGGGGATTAAGTCAAAATCTAGCAACATTCTCTATCAAAATGAGGAAAAAGATGATATTGCCAACTCTGTTGTTCTAGTCCCATTGATAACAACAGTTGCTGAATCCAACATTTGTCCTGTGGAGAATTATAGGGTTAAAACAAATCACTGGATTTTAGTTGGGGAGCTTACTCTTTCAGATTCAGTGGGGCAAAAGAAGAAAAGTGTGTCTATATGTGTGTATTAGCTTATCAAAATGGTAAGTACAAGAACCAAAGCTACATTTGAGACGGAAAAATAAGCCCTCCTGAAGGCATTAGGGAGAGATGTTGCTCCATATTTCATGGCCTATGGTTACTTGATGTCCTCTCTGCCAAACTGTAGTTTTGTGCATCTGGAAGCTTTTTCAGTGTACTTTATAGTCGATAAATGTCTTCTTCTTCTTCTTACTCTTCTTTTCTTTTTTTTCCTCTTCCTTGGGAGGGGGGTGCTTTTTTTTCTCAAAACTTTGTTTGTTTCGATATTTGTCTGTCTCCTCTAAAACTTGCAAACATATTTTCATCACATTTTGCTTTTAAAATCACATCATCACTTTTAAAACATGACAACGGTCTGTGTTGTATCTGTTTCACCTTTTGAAAAAAAGAAAAAATGCCAGTTTGTACAAATTTGATACATCACATTTTCCAAAAGTTCAAAAATTCATTTTAAAAAATCGAATTTCCTCCAAGCATAATTTAGATATCAGATTTTAGAAGTGGCATGCAAAGTTTGGAACGGTTAGTGTGAGAGTAACGGACGATATAGATATTGAAAATCAGGGCAAAACACGGCGTTCGTTTCCAGGGCAACTAGAAATGTTAGCAAGTGTCCAGGTCTAAGTCAAACATGCCAAAGACACAAGCACAGAGCGAAATGGCCTGAGGTCAAAGACAAAAAAAAAAAATGTTCTCAGGCGCAACCCTCCCACTTAAAACCTATAATGCCACAGTTACACAATAATAAGAGAAACAGATAATTCTTATCTACGGCACCAGCATTCATGTCATAGCAGAGCATTCAGGTCATTCGTATAATAGATAGTTAGATCCATTTAATACAAGGTAAATTATAACACTGTAACTTTTTCCCTCTTTTCACAGAAACCACCCGGCAAATGGGAGTTTTAGGATCTAGAAATTCCGACTCTAGGGTCTGGATGAGCAACATTAAACACAAAGAGTTCATATCTGTCACACAGTTCACAAATTACCATTTGCCCTATCAATATTGTGATGATATCATGGTTAAATTGGTCAAATTTCAAGCTAAGCTAACCACTCTTATCAAAGTAATAGGTATTAGTGACAGCAGACCAGAACTGATTCCATCCACGAAGAGTCCTTACCCGTACTCTGAAAACAGATATAAAAATGAATCACGCACAGGCACTGGGTGGGTGCAGGGTGTAAAGATGTATACAGGTAGACCCTGTCCCTGTGGAACTTGCCAACGATTTGATAAGCCGGTGAAACAATGGGGAGAAGTAGTGATTTGCACAGCCACGAGAGTTGTCTTTGATATCACAGAGGCTAAAAACTGCACGTGTTACTTTTATTATGACAACAATGATACTGATCTGCAATCCTGTCCCTCTCTCACTGGTGCACTGAAAGTGTTAAGTGACGTTGACAGAGACTGGTGCTACATGACTTTTGTTACACATAACTGGGAGCTGACACAAAAACTACAGGATCATTTCACCAGATATCACAGACTGAGGCGTGACGTCCAGCATAAATACGGGGTTGTAACCGATGGCACAACTTACACAGATCTCAGAGACAAGTTAGATGTGCTCTATCGCAGGTTTGAGCAGTCTTTGAATTTGGTAAACAGAAAAATAGAAGAAATTGAGAGAGATCCAAATAGTTATTTGGAGTTAGTTCAACCCGACGTGGTAACCAACTATGGCAACAGGCTTCACGACCAGACCTGCTGTTTCGGAGCTCTACTTCAACTTGGAATTGCACATCAAGCAAATGGCACCAATAGTCAAAGATTGCTCAACATGCTGTCAACACTTCACAGAAGACACAGCCACTATTTGGAGGAAATAGCAGTTCTCAAAAGACAGCTGCAACAAAACAATGCCGAGAACGAAGACGTAGTTCTGGACAAGTATAGGGAGCTCTGGGGAAAGGAAAACGAATTGACTCGGTTTTTGCGACGTTTGATGCTAAGCTTGAGAAATCTCAAAGATGACTCCTCCAAAACTGAGTGTCCCAAATATAAACCACGGCACAATTCCGAGCATGATTTAACCATCATCGTCTCTCATCCTAGTGGACGCAGCCAGCAGGTCTCGTTGGGTGAGGTTACAGACAGAAAAAGTCTTTGGTACGACAACCATAGCGCATATAGATACACCAATAAAACACGTCAAGGATGTGAGGGAGCTCGTGTTTTTATCCTGGGCAGGACAGGACTTAGTGACCACAGTCACAGTGGAATTGTTGATGGGGATGGAGAAAGTGGTGCCTGGTCAGATATCATACCTTACATTGTTAATCTCTCAGCCATACCAGAGGAAAACTGATGGCATTTAATTGTCTTCTACGACAGTTTTGTTTTCATTCCTGCAGCTTTCTGCAATATTTTTTTTCATATAAGTCTGTTATGATTTTTGTTGTTGAACATGACCCTCTTATCTTTCAAGAGAAAACTTGCTAATTTGAACTGCAGGGAGATTTCCTTATTTTCTTTTCGGAATCAAAATATGAAGGAATGTAATTGTTCCTAATTTTGAAATCAGCCTGAGATATAAGACCCAAAGCACCGTAAAATAGCTCACCTAGAAAGTGATAGAGACTTAAAAGTTCCATATGTACAAGTTATAGAAATGAAGTGATTGGCATGAACAACTATACTCATGTTACTGCAGTCTTCCAAACCAGCCCACCCTACATGCAACTCAAAAGTGTCTGGTTTAAAACCAATCAATTAGAATGTTAAAAAGATTTCAACACATAAGGCATTCTACTTATACAGGGTTCCAAGATACAAAGCCTTTTCTTTTTGTGCGAGACTTTCAGATAGAAACTCTTGTCTGGACATTTCCATTTCGGGATCGATATTTTTTATGAAGGGTGGTTATGAAGAAATAAGAAATGCGTTCATTATAGCATAGGTGAAAACGTATAAGGACTGGTTCACAAGTGGAAAGGGGAGAAGAAATTGAAAGTATAGATAAAGCATCACAATCAAATGGTATGTTTTCAGTTTTCATACATGTGCAATGTATTTGTCGGAATTTTGGAGCTGTCATCTCTTGTGCTTTTATGGATTTTTGGAAACTCATTTATTTACTTTTGTATTTAATTATGTATTTATGTATTTCCTATTTGTGTATACATTTATCTTTTATTTATTTATTATTTATTATTTTCCTTTATTTATTTACTTCTTTATTTCTCTTTTCTTTTTTTCAATTATATTTTATTTCACCGTCAGTATGTAAACATGGCCGACATGTTTATGTCATCAGAGAAGGAGACAGGGTCAGTGAATGGGACAGCGAGGAACTGGTCAAGCCTAGTTAATAAGCTCGGATGTCAATCTAGGTGTATTTGACTAGTAAGTTTTGGTATAACAATACATCAACATGATTGTGGCTCCATTTATGCTAATTAGGTCGTCCGTGAGACGATCTCCAGGATATCATGATCTTTTAGAGTTTTTTTTTTTTTAAATTTTTGTATTTTATTTTATTTATTTATTTACTTATTATTATTATTATTATTATTATTCATTTCAGCAAATAGTACATTTAACATTTTTTCTCCATCGTAATTTCCCACTTTGACTAGTCACTTTTCAGCACACACTTTTCATAAAGTGATCATTCATTTATACTTAGAGTGAAAAATGATCGTGGATTCGAATACAATTTGGTCAACTGCTAAAGAACACAAACTGCTTGCACACCTGTTTTGTATACTTTCTACACGAGCAGCGTTGCTACTTGTTTCTTGTTTAATTTCATGTTATATATGTAAAGCCTGTTTTCTTCTCACAAATTGCACTGGATGGAAAATGGTTTCTATTTACCTCGGATATTTAGGGACTCAATTTACCCTAAGGTATTCAAATTATCCATCTGTGCGACAAGTTTGGTCTTTAAACATCATTTGAACATTTTATTTTTCAGATGTGTTACGAAGATTTTTTTATTATTATTATTATTATCTAATCTTATTGAGATATCCTCTTTTTCATTAGTTGTTAAAAAGAATTCGAAATTTTAAATGGATAATTAAAACCTTAGTTCACCCCCCCCCTCCCCTTTTTTTAAGCCTTGACGCAGAAAAGTGCATAATCAAATCTTTAAAATTAAAATGATAAATTTCCTCCTTCCGGCAAACTTTGAGAAATTAAATTGCAAAACTAATTTACTTTGAGAAGTACTTGTAAATTGCGTTGGTTTCTCTTAATCATTGCTTGTAATTATAATTGATTCCTTTTACTTCACTATGGTATGCTTCTCTTTATACATTAAGGTATTTCACATATTTCCATGTATAATGATTGATGTAAATAATAATACAATGCAAAGAACCTTTGCTTAAAAAACAGCCTTTGGCTTAAGAATAGATGTGTTGTTTTTATTTGACTTTTTCCGTCTTTTATGACTCGGGTCTGTTTTCCTTATTCATATTTATACTGGAATGATATCTTTTGCATTGCTTTAAAATTAAAAACTAACCAAGGAAGAATTGAATAGATTATTGAGAAAGAAGACAGTGACGTCATACCCGTCTGCTTTTCCAACCCCAATTGTTACATTGATTTCAACAATAGAACAACAATGAGAGAGAGATAGCTAAAATTTGCAAAGAAAATAGAAAATATTTTTTTTCACTAGTCTACACCATAATTTCCTACTTTAAAAAAATAAAAGATTCTCAGACCAATTTGTGAAGTGGCCATTGTTATTTCCACCTTAGACATAATCAAAGATTCAAAACACAGTTTAATCACACACAAAGCAAGTGACCAGAAACTATTGAATCACTTGTATGCCTATGGTCTTCTCTCTACCTGAGTGATACTTGTTTTAGATTGTACTAGCCCCTTTTCCCAATGCTCGTATAACGTTTTTTTTTTTTTTTTAAATTATTTTATTATTATTGTTATTATCAAAATGAGAGAGGCTATACCTAACAGGATACCATTTTTACACATGATATGCTTATATATAAAAAGAATTGTAATTTACCCTCACGTAATATTAATCACTTGTACGTTGATTTTTAGTGTTGTAACTTTGTACTTTGTACTTGTACTTTATTCCTTTTCATCTTTAATTTAATTTCTTTTTGCTCTTTGCTTGTTACCTTTTGCAATTTTAAAAATATTTAATTTGTTTGAATAGTTTTTAAGTTTTAAAAGTTTAGAGCAAAATAATTATAATATTTTTTTTATGACTGTGATTATAGTCATTATTTGTATGGTTTCTGTTCTGACTGTTTTCATTTTGTTTTCTGTTTTATTCTATTCAGATTTCTGTTTATTCTTTTCATTAAAAGCTCTTACGGATTTTCCATGTTTTTATATGCTTTTACCTTTAGGATAGTTAAGTAGGCCATCTATGCTAGGATTAGCAACAAACTTTTTTTTTTGGTCACTTTTTCACTTTAACAGTTGTAATTCAAGTTTTATCTATCAGTATTTAGCCGTCTGCATTCCTGGAGTATTGTGTGCCATATATTAAAGGTTTGCTTTCTACTGTGCATTTGTTGATCTCTGTATAATGTGTCATAAACTTACTCGAAATGGATTAGTGAATTATACTGTCCCTCCCACTGGTCTGTATTTTCTGTATCGAATAGACAGGTCGACCACACTGACATCAACAACTGTTTTGTCGTGCTGAACGTGCTGGATAATGGAGATAGACTCAAGTCGATAGTCTGGAATATTTCCGTTCTAAGCAAGAAAAATTAACAGCAACAGTAGCAACAACTTTACGGTATATGTTGTTAAACTTGAAATGACATCGTAGGGATGTAAAATATACTTATGTTTTGAATAGCCGTATTTACACATGTGAAATACAAATTGTATGTCTCTCGAAATTAGATAATTATCTAACATAGCTACGCACATTGACAATCATTGTCAAATCTTGTGATTATGGAGTGCCTTGTAAACTGTCCTAAATGGATGGACGAATTATTTCAGATCATGTCAAATGGTTTTCAAATGTTTGTATTAAAGAAAAAATCTTATTTATTGTTTCTGGATTGATGTTAAGCTACACTGCATTCATAAGATTAGTTGGATATCTGGTTCCCTGGGACCATGGTTATGCCTAATTTTCTTAACCAGCTCAAAGTCAAATCGGTTCTAAACACAAGCTGAAGCGGTACCCTACAGTAGAAGGAACTACTGGTGATAGAAAGATTACTCGATTTTTTTCCCGGTAATTTACGTTATTACATGAAGAATGCGTGATTAACTTTCAATGACCTTTCTGTAAAAAAAAAATGATTTTGATTTGTCTTGATCTCCTAGCTCTACATGATATAATATATTATATGGTTTTCGATTTTCTGTAATCCAGTCATATTACTAATTCCTCTAGTGTTATAGGATAAAACATGAAAGTGTGCAAGTGTTTGTGATTTTGAATTATTGTAAATATTATGAGGCAGTAGTTCATGTTTTGTTTTGTTTTTGTTTAAATGAATGGAATATATTAAAAAGTACGGAGCATATTGACCAGTTCTGCATACAATAACAGTAGCTGTAAATGACTGATAATGGTTCAGTCTTGTCTGTTCGGGTAACGTTTTGTTGTATCTTTTAATTTTTTGCATATCTCACTTTTGACCTACTCCTCTTTTTCATCTATTAGGCCTACGTCACATGCAAGCGGATTATAGATCGTTCACTTATGACGTTTCGCTTCCGCGTCCGCCCACCATTCTGTTGTTTACATTTCAAACATGGAAGTAAATCACTTATGACGTTTCGCTTCCGCGTCCG
>JBCAUA010271676.1:0-19965 GCA_038406235.1 Peronia verruculata | reverse complement strand
CACACACACACACACACACACACACACACACACACACACAAACACACACACACACACACACACACACACACACACAGAAATGAGCAAAAGATCATAATTAATGTAATGTTGTGTATTTGCGTCTCTGTCTATGAGAATTTGTTGTTTTCCGCATAAGTGTGGCTGTCGGCAATAACATCGCCTTCCATGCTTGTGGTACTTCTTTCGATATTTATGGTAAGTCGTTCTAAACATACTTTACCTCTCGGGTGAATCTTTCGACCAGTGGTGAGCCTGGGAAGGCCTGCATGGCCCTGTGATACCTGGGGCACGTATTGATTCTGGAATGATAGACCACGGGTCAAAGGATCTCATATGAACAACTATTATTCATGTTTGATTCTGCGGTCGACATCATGGGTACAAGGTGACGATATTGAGTTAATCTACTACGCGGTTGTTATGGTGCAGTGTGTCCAGCGTGACCCGACGTACTCCTGACAATTTCAAACCTGAATGGGGATGGGATTTAGTCTTGTAAGTGTCAGCGGGCGGATCTGATCAAAATCGCTCGGCACACTTTGCACTGTAATTCTTTTCCAGAAATACGTAGATCTAGTATCACAACAAGGTATTCATACATTATATCACCTCCATAACTTGCTATTCTTTTAACATTAAAGTCAATGTCACCATACAAGTCATGGCATTCCAGTGGTTCTCAATAATATTTTAAAGGTTAAAGATTTGCGGACTTAGCATCCATTAGCTGAAATTGTATAGCCAGATTTCGTCCACGTTCACAAATGGCAAAATCTTAACATGTTTACACATTAATCCTATGTGTATTATTAGAAATAACTGCTGGCATATCAGTTTGCATTTTGTGTTATTTTTGTCTACAGATAAAAATTTATTCATAATCTGGAAATAAGTGTTAGGTCTAAATATCACACAACAGTTTAAGCCTTACCACACTGCGTGTTTTGGGGGATGATAATTCAAAGACAAACTGTAACGAATCAGATGGGTCCTTTCACATTCTTAGGCTTCAGGTGCAAATCTTCCGGCACAGTCCTTTTACTCGCTCGTTCGTATTAACCCGTGAAATCTTGCCCGTTGTTGAAATCCATTTTGTCCCTGTCATTACTAAGACCTGTTTGGCCACTTTCTCATGGTTGCAGTTATTTGACCAGTGTTTATGAAAAGAACACTTTAGCTCTCTAAAATCCAGGCGAGATTTAAAAGAATGAGACTGCATAACTTGGAAAAACTGTTGAGTTGGATCATCAGGACGGCCTTCGTATTGAGACTGTTATGTGGACTAAATATTGGTTATCAATAACAAACTACACTTCGTAATATCTCGTTACAAAACTACAGAAAAATTTCAGTTATGTTGACTCTTTTTAAAGTGTATCACATCTGTAACACTGGGTCATAGATAGTGTATAAAACACCTCTAATTTTACAATATTAATGCGGTCGTCTCAATATATTTTTTTTTTAATTTTAAAAACAAACTAATAACGTAGCAGATGTAAGAGTGTGTTAGCTAAAATGTAGGAATTTGATAGTATGAAGTATAAAGTCACAGAGCTGTTTGAGTTCCGAGGAATGAACAGGGCAGAGATAAAGTTAATATTATTTGATTGAGCACAGCTGGCACTCGTGGTTTTCCAACCGTTATAACCCTGAGACATTTTATCACACCGGCAGAAAAATTACTAACGTTATATCTCACAATGTCAGTTAGCAAAAGCTCGGTGGCAAAGCTTCATAAAAATTACACCTAACACTTGTGAATAGAAACATGATAACACTGTAAACGAAAGGCAATTATTTTGATTTTGATCTCATTGATAGCTAAGCTAAAATGACCATCGAGTCAGGCGGAATAGACTTGTCTCGACTGGCGCATTCTGCGAAACCACCGCTATGTTTAGAATGGAGGCAACCGACTATTATTGAGGATTTGAATCGAAAGGATGGTTAACAAAACATGCTGTTGGGACGGGTGTAAATCCTCAAGGCAAAAAGATAATTTGAAAGTGATGGCTTTCAAAAGATTCCCACAGCCCAAAACCGAACGAGAAGAAAGTATAGAGTGGATAAGGCGATGCGAACGCCCGCATAGCTATCAGCAATATTGGTTACCACCATAGCGTGTGCTCCATGTCAAGTGTTTGTGTTGAATGTGCGCTCTTGTTTAACAAAGCAACACCAAGATCTGTTTTGCTTATCCACAGTTTAAGTTTACTATATTATTAATTTATCTGGCAGGGGTTAGATCTAGATCTATAGATCATCTAGTACTATGTGACTGATCTAAGTTAAGATATTTTACTTTCAAAACCACTGCTACCCCCAGAATCTGGATAAATGTATAGAATTTACACTTAAAACCAAGCTATACTTTATAACACGGTTTAAGTAACAAAGCTAAAGAATGTAGAGAACTGAACTGTGCAGGAAGAGAACTTGTGGAGATATAATTTATCATCCAGGTTCCACGGTGATGAAACCCCAACACCATCAAAGTAGTCAGGGTGTTGTCATTTTTTATTATTATTGTTATTATTATTATTATTATTATTTGCAGAGTGTTTTTATTTATTTAAAAAAAAAACAGTGGGTTTAATCTAACATCTTGTGAACATGACTATGTTGAATAGGCATTGTGTTAGTTAAGTCATACTGGTATGGGTAGAGTTTTGTTGTATCTTGATTATATTGTTCTCATCTTTCTCCACCTCCGATATCACAGGGCTAACAAAACAAGCTTATCTCGCAATGCTCAAATGGTGAAATGGAAAGCATATTAACTGAACTCAAACGTGATTATTATGAAAACGCTTACTATATAAAACTAACGATAATACAAATTCATTACGCTCATTTCACATTTCATGGCTAATTTCAACTCATGTTAAACTAAACCTAGATCTATATCTGCTGATTTGAAGAAAAAAAAAAAAAACGGGCCATCAACCAATCAAGAGTTTAGATCTCACCATATCTAGATCTTGATCTCGATCTGGTGTAGTCTAGACCTGAATTTAGATCTATATCTAAGTCTCGACCCAGGACAAAATTATTATTACAGATGAAAATGAAAAATCGCACAGATGCGTAAAATGCAAGGCTTATCAGCATCACTTATAAATGAACGAATGAATATTTTATGCAATTTAGATCTAAGTCTAGATCTAATGCGATGGGAGACAAAAATAATGAGGGAGGAAGGAATGTCAGAGCCATAATTAGGTAGGATATAGATCTAGACCCATGCCCGCGTGTATCTCCAAAATTAATATTATGCAGTGACCCCTCTGTTCCGTGGAAATTCTTGCAAAAACAAAATGTTCTTCGACCCGAAAATTAACTTTTTGCTATTCGCCATCACTGAACACAGATGAGTGCAGCTCGATATCTGCTAGGCCTGTGCATGACCGACAATGTTTGGGACTGACAATTAACCGGTCAATTGACTCCATGACCGCCAATCGTCGATTATTATAAAGGTTAAATATTTTTCTCTTTGCCATGTGTGACGTCACACTATTTACTCTATTGTGACCCAAAACAAAAAAGCCGCCATCCATACTCAGCCTGCGTATCGCTCACTTATCCTCTGACAGGGGACTCAGATAAAGAAAAACGTGGGGTGTGAAACGCAATACTTAAAAAATCTAGCCTTGTAGACCTATCGGGCGTCGAATTCTAGTGCAGTTTGATACCAAATATAACCATATAATGCTCATAAATTAAAATTTTAATTGGATAACAAACAATAATGATCACCTCATAAGTTTGTAACAACAAGTTACAACGTGACAAACGTTTGCACGAAGGTGAGATGGTTGGAAGGAGGAAATTCAAAGCGTGCACCCGGCGCCTTTAAGTCAATATTTCTAATGGTTTTAACCCTAAAAGAATCACAAGAAACAGCCAGAATGCAGTATTACCACAGTGATATTGATTTATGTTCAAGAAATGCCAGTGTAGACACAAATGGCAGTACACGTATGAAACGAATTAAAATTTCCTCTCACTGGAGCGAACGGCTGGAAATCCCCGTCTTATTTTGGTAGGGGGTACAAACACTGAAAGCTGTTCACTGTCACTGACATAGAAAAACATATAAAAATGTACGGGATTGGTGACAAGTGTTCATAGATCTCGCGGTGGAGCAGGAATAAACATCAGTGAGTGTTCTATTTTTAGCAGCGGGGTACAAACATTCCTCCGGGGATTTCCAGATTTTTGGTAGGCCTAAGTCGAATATGAACTATTCACACCCCGACAGATCCCCCTTTTGGCACTTCTAGGGTTTAACATTGAGTATAACTCGGTGCAGAGTTTTTGCCCTCCCCCCTTTTTTTTAATAAAAAAGGAGAAAAAGAAAAATCTCATATGCAGAGGGAGGGGTATGAGAAGGATGACATTGGGACGAACGCGTGTCGCTGAAGGACAACGTTTTCCCAAGATCAAAGACACCGTTGTCTCGTAGCTAACTGATGACTGCGTTAGCTTCAATTCATGGTTGATCATGACCGACAACCTAACCGATCTTCGGTCATCATAACCGGCTAATCGTTCATGAGTCCATGACCGATATAACCGGTCATCATGACCGGTCATCCACAGGCATAATGTGTGTCCTTCTTCTAAAAACAGACATCCGAAATTTCCGGGAGATGGGCTTCATCGAAACTCTACTATTGCCAAGTATTGCCAATCAGGATAATTTGCAACACTCCCTGAATCAGAATCGATCTTGTTACATTTGATTCGAGAAGCTGGCCTGGTAATGCGTCAAAAGGAATATATATTTCTCAGGTCGATATTCTTTTACATTATCACCTATGATATGTTGTAATGCCTCGGCGGGGTATTGGTAAATGCAATCATTTGTTCAACAGCTCGCTACTTTTCTGCCAATGAAATGGTTTCAGATTGCATTAATTTCCTCAGAAGATTATTACGAGAAAGGCTATCCTAGACTTCCGTTCGCTCAGCGTGACTGGGATTTAATCTTAGGCCAGTTATCCTCTCATTACATCGAGACAGCTTAACAATATAATAGAGATGCCGATCAGAGGCGCCGATGTCAAAGACCTATTTAAATTGACATTTTCCGTGCACATGACATAATTATATCTGATCATTTTTTAGCACTTCATTCGATTTCTCTACTCGATCTCTCTACGTGAAACTTAGTAACTTAATTTTCAACGTGCTTTCGAAAATCTGTTATATCCATCGATTGATCACAAGATATGAGTCTTAATCCTTAGGAAAGCTATTCAGATTTTTTTTTTCTTTCGTGTACAGTTACAAATCAACGACAAAACGGTTCCAATGGCATTAAGGATGCCTATGTTTCAGCAGTCGCGGCAAATCAAAAGTTTTTATTAAAATGAGACACACCTCAGAGTAAAATAAGTAGAAAATGTGATACTACTGGGGTCTAGATAGAGAACACTCAACAGCAATTCATAATGTACGCATATCATACGCTTCATGAGATCAATACTTAATATGTTTGTATCCAGTGCACAAAGGTCGAAGGGTTTCTCTTTCAATATCGCTTTCAACATAATATGATTGATATTCTGCATTAGATAAGACTAGTCAACTGTAGAATGCTACTATCATCAATCTGAGCTTGTATCGTTAGTTTTAGTCACCTCTGCTGTACGGGTGGAGGAGGGAGTGAGGCGCATTTGGATTAAAACTACTCGTTGGATAAGAACACAATTCCGCATTTTGCAACTAATAATAATGATAGTGATAATTTTATTTTAAACGTGATACTTTATCGTTCATTTTGAACAATACTATATGTCTTCGGCGATTTGAGAAAAGGAGTTATCCACTCGAGGAAACCTGCTTCTGAGCTTTGATAGTTCGCATTTGTCCTCACAATGACTAAAAAAAAAAACACTGTGGACTCAAGCCTTAATGGTTCGAGAGAAACGTGCAATAACTGTCAGCTTTATGACTTGACATCTGTCTACGGGGACTAAATCTAAACCTAAGCCCAACACTAAAGCATGAGAAAATACGCTTTCCTTACTGATGCCTACCAAAGGAAACCTGGCCCTAATCTTATTAAAGAAAAATAGTCCTAATCCTGAGCTATAGCTCAAAGGTAAAACTCTTGATGGGTTTCCCAGGTAAAAAAAAATTAAAGAGAACAAATAGAATGCAAGAGCTCATTTGGATCCTAATCCAATAGTTCGCTTTTTAAATCCAGGGATGGGGAGGGGGGGTGTCTTTCGAAGTAATGATCTCTACGGATAAACCCTGACTAGGTTATAGTCTTTAGATACCGGGCACCTGTATGTGGACTGTGCAAACCCAGATTTTCCTCAAGACAATTCCTGTTGTTACGATGTTTAAAGTAAACAACTCTTCAATTTTGTTCCGGGCCAAGAAGAGCCGAAAAATATCCGAGGAACTATTTCCTGAGATTGTATTGAGAATTATTAATAGTTACAAATATAGGCCTACTGACGGACTTTAAAGACACAACACTTGAAAATGATTCTACTTATGGATTTTAAAAACGCAACACTTGATATACAGAATCATGTTCACGTTTTGCGTTTTTAAAGTCCGTCAGTCTATTTTTGGTCGTCACTTATGATAATAATATGTGTATGTGTATATAATTAGGTTCCAATGTTGTTGTTGTTGTTGCTGCTGCTGCAACTCTGCCGTTTTTGTCGTTGTAGCCGTTGTTGTTCTTGCTGTTGTTATTAATTGCTGAGAGAAATCAGGGTTTACAAATCTGATCTATTTTATAACTAACTCTTGTAGTTGAAGAACAAAGAGGGAACAGGTAAGTTTAATTACGAGAGACTCTGAGTCTCCTCCAGGTAGTATCGCATTTTTATTATTTCTATAACCGTTATCACTACTGCTTATAATAAATAAGCCATATTTATAAATTATCTAAGTCTGAAACAGGTGGAGTGGGAGTGGGGAGGGAGGGAGAGGGAGGGGAGAGGGGAGGAGTGAGGATTATTTACCTACGCACCCAAAACTTGAAAAGAGAAGGAAGATCAAGTGCAACAGAGTTATATCTAAAGAATGACTGATTATGAGGTAATCAAGCCAATATAGATCATTGGCCATATCTTCATTACTTTAATACTATACTGACATAATTATAACGTTAAATGTACCTGACTGCATTTTGTTCATTTGTGAGGTAATTACTTATGATTATTATTCACTGATATAAAATGGTCAGAAACCATAATGTCCTTTGGTTTGAACAAAATTATACATTATAGATGTTGATTTTTTTTTTTTTTTAAATTCTGTAAGAGTCTTTTTTTTTTTTTTAATTTTTTGTTTCGTTTTGTTTTAATTCTGTAAGAGTACGGCATAGCTTTTAGAACGAATCAATGATAGCACTGTTGAATATCGTAAGATAACGGCTGACTTTCCACTTTGTGAACAGTGATCTGCAGTTAAAGTCTATGTGCTAAATATGATTTCCTCAAGTGTAATATATAACGGGTTTCTAGTTATCAATCTTTGAAATAATTCTTAAAAGTATCAAATATTTTACGTTGGGCTGAAAATGGTTAATTTATGTGTCTGTGTGACGTATAGTAAATGGATGCTCCACTCTGCTCCACTGGTTAATTTGTAGGCCTTTGAGGAGTTACTGTGTTTTAACAAGAAAAAAAAAACACCATGAAAATCTGAAAGTAATTTACCCGCCCATAACAGGATAATTCAGTACAAGTCTACAATAAAAATAACCGATTGTCTTTTTTTTTTTTTTTATCATTGTTATGTTTGTTATAATTTGTTGCTGATGTTATTCTTTTTTTCTTTAAATTGTAGTTTTAAAAAAATGTAGTTTTCTTTTGAGCTTTACTGTAGGTCTATTTCTCTCACTATCATTTTGTATTGACCGCATCCGATGTTATTTCTAATGTTGCAAGAACTATCATTGATGCTTGTTTTCTTTCTTTTTAATCGTTGGTGTCTGTTTTATGGATTTTCAGACTTCAGGTAATCTAGCTGAGTGTTTTTTTTTTTTTTACTTTCGCTCAGAGAGATAGCATGAATGCTTGCGCGGACTCCAAGTCAGGAGTGGCAAGGACTGCTAATAATCCTATTGTGTAAAGGTTAGGTAAAATATCCATTTCTGTTATCCTATGAGATGTAGTTGTTTGTGAGCGAGGAAAGAGAGAAGCAGACAGATAAATAAGAGACAAGCAGACAAACGAACCGATAGACAGACACACTCAAGGCTAGAGAAGGAGACAGAATGAACAGAGAACGATGACGTGAGAGAAAGACAAGGTAAAGAGATAAATAATGTGAGGAAAGAGAAAGAGAATGCAGAGGAAGAAAAGAATTGGGGAAAAGACGAACATAAAAATGACATGACCGAACTCTTACGTTGTGTGTAATTCTAATATAAATAATGGAGAGCTAATATTTTATATAATTATAATAATTGTATACATGTACAAAATTAGACGGACATTTTACATTACTATAAAAATAATATAACAGGGAACTCACATTTGGCATAGTACTAAAATAATGCAGACAAACGTTTCCCGCGAAATCAAACAATATAAATAATATGTAAACTCACCTTTATGTCTTCATTCATCAAAATGCTGGTTTCAAAGAGGGTAGATCACCAAGCCGCAGGGTAAATATCCATCAATGCTGTGCGTATATGAGTACAGGAAACAGTGAAACAGTCTCAAGAATCCTTTCACCAAAAATGGTCAGAATTCAACACAGCAATATAATGTACACGTCAGTGAACGGAGGCCTTAGCCCAAAAAGAAATAGACACAATGCTATGCTACTTTCAGAGATAAACGTCAACTCGCTTGATATTTAAATGACAAGTGTCACTCCTGTCAAAACCCTGCACAAACTCGGCAAAGCAAGAGCATTAAGCAATGTCCTACAATGTCGCTCTGCTTTGTCAATCGCTGTCTGAATTATGAAAGTGGTGAGCTAGGCTATATCCTATATTGGCTAAGTTTGTGAGCTCGTGTCATAAACTTTATGCGAGATATGTATCTATTACTTTTTTCCATATCTATTACTTTTCTACCATACTTTACGGATCATACTTAACAAGCCTGGCAGTGTAAACCAGCGTGTCCAAAATACAACTTCCGATTGGAAAATACAACAACACGGCTCAAACTTGGTTTCCTTCAGTTTAAAAGGAAACATCTAGCAAAATTATGCTGTCCTGTATTAATCCTAACATTGAAAATAAGAGGAAAATACGAGGAGTACTATCATTTATTGTTATAGTTGTTGTTGTTGTTATTTGATTTTGTCATTATGTTTTGCAGTGAGTATTTCACGAAGTCTTGAATTACTTTCTCCTCAACTGAAAGCGACGAAAGCTAGCCAAACAGAGGAAAGCCTTGTTATGCCAACTATAGTTCCAAGTAAAAACTCAGTTGTTCACTCCAGAATAACCTGTGAGTGTATCATTTGATTTATTGAGTGAAACCTGAGCAGGAAAAAAGACGCTTAACTGAGACAGACATTTCTCTTTCTCCGTGAGTTTTTTTTTTTTTTTCCTACGAGTTCATATTCTTAGGTGATAAGCTAGAGAATAGACGAAACATGTTTGCGGCTGATTTTGCCGTTCAGAAGTTCTTATTTCATACTGGAAAAATTTACCATAGAACTATATTTTACACACTGCTTCCTCTTTAAAACGTGTTTTATACTCACACTTCATCACTCAGAAAAATGTTACAAAGTAGTAAAGTAAAAGTCAACTCCAATATCGAAAGTATCCTTACTGTACTCTGCAACTTATTGTCATCTTTCGTGAATGAAAGAAATGTTCAATATTCTTTATTAATAATTTTGTCCTAGCGCTGTAACAGAAGTGATATTCAATAAAAATATTAAGATTGTTTTTTAATCCTCTTAACATATTTAAGGAAAGAATAATAGCTCTATCCAATAGATCGTTGAGACGTTGGTCTATTGCAGAAACCAAACTCGGTTCATACCGAGAGTCAGATCACTTTGAATACAGTAGAATGTCACATTGAAAAAGATTTCTCACTCACGCGTGATAAATCGCACGCACGTGGCATTACTTCACTAATCTTAACTAACGGGGGGGGGGGGGGTGAAGAAAAAAGAAAAGCACAGTAGCGCGTTACGCGTCACACACACACAAATGATACAAAATGTCACTTACTTATCCACTCAAGTCTGGAAATGGGAATGTCTTTTTCAAGTCACAGATAGTTGCCAGAACTTTAAAACTCGCGCAGAACTAAAGATCAACAGAAGTTTTGTTGTTGTTGTTGTTGTTGTTGTTGTTGTTGTTGCTGTTGTTATTTAAGCAGATACAAGAAGGGTTATGTTCTATTTAACATTTTTTCATTGCTTCTGTTGCCTCTATATTATTAATATTATTATTGTTCTTTTTTTTTTTTTATTATTCTAATGTTGCTCGGATCTTAGATTCCTACATATAGATCCATAATTATATTAAATCGAGCTTTCTGTCTTATTAATTGCTCTGTTAACATATATACTATTTGCTACAGTTCGCACATTCATCTTATTCTTACTGAAAGACCCAGTTTTTTTTTTTTTTTAAGTTCTATAGATTATATTTACGGTTTTTTATTTATTCATTTATTTATTTATTTTTATAAATTTTGTTTATTTAATCTAAATGTTTAATTCATCTATTAATAAAAACGTCCAGACCTGTCACATGAAATAGGCTTACACAAACGACACAGTCAGATATGACTCACACAATATCGTTGTTCACTGGTACTGTACCTAAAGCGTGCAGCAGGATACTCACTGAAGAGGCGAGATTCGCCGTCTCACGCCTCACCCCGTTACCTCGCTCGCCTCACGGTAGCACCATTTAGCCCGTAGTACTCACCCGTCGTTCTTTCCCCTAGCCTGGCCTGGCTCATCTCCCGCCTTAGCTCACTCACCCAGGCTCTGTCCCGCGCATCGCAATCGCATACCGGTAGCAACAGCGGTCTCCCTCCCGTTGTCTTTCTTCCTCACTCCACGCGTTACTGGAGTGTTCGATTGTTGAAACTGCTGAGTGCCCTCGCTGGTCGTTTTATTTGTTTTAAACAGATTTTTTTTTTTTTTAATGGTAAAGGGGAGGGAGGAAGTTAGAGATAGATTTACATGTACAAAATAACGACCACAAGGAGAAGTGAATGGTGAGCAGACACATGGAGAGAGAAGGACAGTTACAGCGGCGAAATATTAACAAACACCAGACATTTAGAATGACAAACAAACAGGAAGTCAAAGAGACAGACTGGCCGGCAAAGGGAAGAAGAGGTTGCAAACAGTGAGGGCATTGGGCATAGAGGCAGATAGTCTAACAGACAGCCAGAAATGCATGTTAATGGATAGAATTATGTGAAGAAAAAAAATCTTCTGAACACTAACAATCAATTTGACCTCTTGTTCATTTGCTTGTTGGCCATGCATTTATTGCTCGATCTTTGAATTATTCATGATTGATGTGAATCGAATTGAAATAAGACAAGCTGATTGATTTACCTACATACAACACAAGCTGTCTATTTTCTGTATTCCCTTGATCCACTCCTCTCATGTTTGGCAGATATTCTCTGTCATCATCTGTATTTTTGTTTGTTTTGTTTTGTTTGCCCTCCTTTTTGATTGCCTTTCAATAGTTTTATCGTCATATCTTTATCCCATCACCACCACCTTCCTCCTCTTATTCTTGTTCTCTATCTATTTTTCTACCTGGTGTCTCACGTTCTTATTATCCGATATTAACCCCTTTTAAACCCAGTGATACTCCAATGCAATGTTCGAATATAAATAGAAAAAAGTATAGGCAGGCACAGATATACTTTCTCCCATATGTCTTCTATCTATGAGGCGGATAGAATCTGTATAGATTATGTTATGTCTGGCACTGACGAAAACACGCAGTTAATTTGTAGGTAAATAAGACAGGCAGTGCATATGGATATAGATTGGCAGGTATCACGGATGCAGATAAAGGATCTCGATAAAATAAACCTATGTAAGTTTCTCGTCATACAAGCAGGAGGTCCCGTACGAGAAGCGGGAGGAAACAGGGGCTATTTTATCATGAGAAGTATATAGAAGTTAAGCTGTGAGCTCCTTAATCCCTTCTGCGCACGTCCTAGCTTTATTATCTGTGCGTGAACACAAAATGAAACAGACGACAGCATTGGGTCTCCAAGTTGACCAGCAGACAAACTTATTGTCGAATTCTCAACTTATTCCGATATCAGACTGATACGAATGATCCGCACTACAACAAGCACAGTATGAACAGAGAGGCTCCACAGGATAGCATCTGATTGACCTAGAAAGCGGGGCATAAAAAGTCCAATGAAATCTTAATGCAAGTGACCTAAAGCAACATTACTCATGTGACTGAGTAAAATGGAAAACTCTTTGAGTTAAATGGAAAACTGTTCACGCCAGAGCACTGTATATTAATCCCTGACTTCAAAATGGAAAGCTGAACAGGATTCTATGTTCCTGGTATTTTATACAAATTTTTAAAATCTAAACTTTGAATCACTCCCAAGTTTTTAGTGTAATAGTGTAGGATATGAGAGAGCGCTTAGAAACAGAGAAGCAAAAATCACAAGGCGGGATGTAGAGGAGAACCAGGGCTTTTATTTGGTATGTAATACTCCTGGATTTATAGTAGAGATAAACTTGATACAAGACAATAAACTTAGAGAAACTTACAGTCGTTTCACAGAGTCGCACAGACAAGCCGTGGTCAGCGGAAAGGGCCTGTTAGGGCCCTGATTTATGACCTAACGCTAGCGGGACCGATGGTCAACCCGGTGTGAACTCACTGGACCGCCAGGAGAGTGGAACAGAACAGCCGTGGTCTGTATTCCATATCCACTTGTACGGGCAATGAACTAGGTTTGGGGTCGCTACTAAACTTTTTTCTGAAAATTTTTAGTTGTTGCTCGGAACAGCCAGCCTTTCCCCAACAGCTAACCAGTGACTTATTATACTTTCTTATTAACACTAGATCATAAATGAGAGCTTGTAATTACGGGGATAAGCGCTATATAAATACTCTCTATTATAAATTACCGGTACTATACTTGTCGGCCGCTCATCTCAGCTTCTCGTGCCACGTAACCCTCCTTATAATGTTCAAATCAATCTTTTGGGTATGCATAGCACCAATAGTCTTAACTGCTGCTTTAATCGGAATGTCCAGTAGATCTCATGAGCTCACTGTCGATGCTATATATTTATTCACGTTTGGTGTCTCTTCTTTTTTCAGATGCTGTTCCTCTTCCTCCTGCGCTCAGGGAATCTTGCTGTTTAATATTATCATCTTTTTCTCTATATTTTCAAAAATGTTTTTGATGCCTCCCTTTCGCGTATGACTTGAGTTGAATTCTGGAAAAACCAGCCACATGGTAAAAATGTTTAATTTGAATTAAATGTATGATCACTGAAAGCCGATACATATACCTTCTGTGTATTTTACTTGAGTTCAACAGAGCTATTTCAGAATTAAAGGAGCAATTAATAAAACTTTGAGGAACACTAAAAGCTGCACTTGAGAAATCTGTCGAAAGTTCAGGTTCTTTTGACAACTTTGTCACCATCCTATCAAGTATTTTTCCAAAGCACTTCAGAATAATTATGCTCAGCGCGGACAGATTATCTTTTTGCTCCTGTACTCAGTGTCTTCAAGATGGATAATTCTCTATGACCGCTGTTCTTTCAAATCTAAGTGACCGCTATCTGAGCATACAGAAACACTCATTTTGCTGACCTTATTTACGATGTTAAGCATGCGTAAAAACTTGCCTAATGTGTCGTGTTGTTCTAAAGAGAAAAAAAAAATAAAAAAGTCGAACAACTTCAGTTTTGTTTGTTTGTTTGTTTGTTTTTTCTTTTTTGTTTTTGGGTTTGTTTGTTTGTTTATTTGTTGGTTTTTGTTTTTCTTTTTGGTTTGTTGTTGTTGTTGTTTTTAAGATAAATTTGTTTCCTTCCTGTTCCATCCGTTACCGTAGTTTCCAGTCGCTGTTCCTGTTCGCAGTCCTGTCACAAGCAATGCTCCCAGTCAACACAACAGGCCAGTCAGAACTATAGCAAAACTAATCACAAACAATATATAACACAATATTTTTGTACTCAGTGGTTTTTGTAACGATGTTTCGTGGTTCAATGGCAGGTAGACCGAAGAGTGAGTGAATCTGCCTATCGTATTCCAGGGAGACAGAAACCAAAGTACGGCAATGCACTGTAGAAACGTGCATAGGTGGCTAAAGGTCAAAGATACGTGTTAAGAAGAGTTCTCAAAAGCCAGTAGGTCTCTGCTTAGTTGTTATTTACTCCAGTTTATTATGGCGACCAGAATCATGATCTTTTATCATCGTTTCTTTTATCTGTAGGTTCATGGATAATCACTCTGGATAGACTGTGGGAGTATGGAGTATTATACTGAGATTTGATTTTATAGCTAGGGCACCAGGATGATGTTGACATCACAGGATCCTCAAGCCATTTATTTTCGCTTTCGTGATCGTTTGTCTTAATCCATTCATTAACAGACCTTTGACACTTTTGTCTATCTGGATAAGGCTACAAGTATAGCCAAGATTCCGATCCTTTCCAACATATGGATCTGCATACTGTGTACAAACAGGTTATGTACCCTTTTATATAATTTAGGTATATGAGGAAGGTCATCGTATGTCGAAGTTTACCTAAAATATACTTTTTCCAAATCCACACACGTTTCATCATGCTTGTCTTTCTCTCAGCAGTATCTTTGACACCCACAGGGTTAAAAATAGGTGAACTTTGACTGTCGTAGAGAGTTCTGTAGACCAAAAATGGCACTACACAGAACTGAGAGTTTTAAAACTTTTTTTTTTTTCAGTTTTCCACCGGATATAGTAAGTGTTTCCCGACATTTCATGAGACAGCATTAGTATCTGGCCGTTCTGCCGAATACAAGAATGGTTCCATTTCATTTCATTGGCTACCACATTGGTTTCTGAACTTCTATCAGATAGGAAATGATTTCACAACATTCCATTGATGTAGTAATGTGCCCTTAACATTCTATCGAATACAATAAGTGAGTTCGTAACATTTTATAGTAGTTATACAACATTCTGTCCGATACAATATTGATTTTTTTAACACTACAAAGAAGACAGTAACGGGTTGATGTAATACCGGATACAATAATTTCCTTACATTCTACTGAATGATGATTTCTCAACATTCTACTACATTCCATCGATTACTGTGCATATCGGTATATTAACATTCCACAAGACATAATAAGTTTTTTTTTTTTTTTTCTTGAACATTCCATCCATGCATTAATGGTTTCTTCACATTATATAGAGTACAGCAAATCAGTTCATACTAATTCGCTGACCACAAGAATGATTTCCTAATACACCCTAGAATACATATAATTCTCAATACTCCGTTCAACTCAATAATTGTTCAACCTTTAATCAGATATAGTATGTTCTTGTCGTTCTAGCAGTTGTAGTTCAGTCAGACTGTGAAGCGGTGAAAGCAAAGGCAGAGAAAATTTGAGGGATTGCACGATTACTTCTTACATTGCTATTCTCTGGGGTCATAACGATTAGCTTCGAAGTTGTCTTTGAGGCTTTCAAGAAGCCCATTATGGACACGATTGTGTATAAGTAACTGTGCTTGCGTGTCTATGTTTGTTTCGTACACATGGGTCAATGCTCAGTATAGATATCCAAGTTCGAAGAAGTATAAATTTACGTCTTGGCAATCTTTAACTGAGATAATGAATTTAAAAAGCTACTGTTAAGTGCATGTTCATTCATAGATGGCTTGTTAAGATTTAAAAAAAAAAAAAAAAAGATCTATATAGCCTTTGCGAAAATGTTGGAAATACTCTCATTACGTCATCAAGTACATTAATATCACTGAGTAACCTCAATATTCACATCGTCTTTTCGGAATACCCGCGTATCTATAATCTTTTAGGCAGGTTTTTATCAGAATAGCTCGCTATGGAAAGAATAGGTTAAGACAAATTTTTCTTTGAACACTGTAGGTAATTGAACTGTGTGTATGTACGACTTGTTTGCTAAAGTAGATATAAGCCAAATTATGCGCCAAATCGTACAACGACGACGGATTGTGCAGACTCAAAATCAACACACGGCATTACACGTTGCCAGCCACTTCTGCCCCAGCACCTCAGTGACAGCTTTATAGCCGGTATCAACACTTGGCGCGCTGGCAGGCACACGGGCAGACAACTTACAGGCATCGAGGCCCGGAAATCGGTAATCCGCTTCCTCTTCCACTAGCTGTTGCCCTTGACAGAGACAAAGCAGTCGGCAAAAGTCTGCATATCGCCGGTCCGTCCCTTCGCTGCAATGTGCAGGAGTGGCGGAAAGTTTAATGCTATTATCCTCAATCCAAAACAGACAATGTCTACTATTATGCATTCGGGGTCGAGGGGATGTTGTCGTAAGTGTTCAATCCCGCCGGATATCCGCATTTTTTTTAAAGTGCCTCTTTCCATTTCCGGGAAATGCCAAGGCTGAATTTAAACTGGCCTATGCTGTGGCCTTGAACTTTTTTTTTTTTTTTCACCAATATCCTATGAATGTTTCCGGGGCCCTTATGCTTTCTGATTGATTATGCCTTTGGTAACATAATAAACCAACTGAAAGTGGAATGTGGTCCGAATTTCAAATTAAATAGGACAGTATCCTCAATAGTGTGATCTAACTGTGTGCTAGGAGGAAAGTACAGCTTATTGCGTAGGTCTATGATGAATGCATGGATATAGATCAAGAGCCAAAAATCGGGAATTGAGATTTTGTTGTTGTTGAGAGTCACAAGAGATACTATTCGCAGATGATGTCAATGTTCTTCCAGTAGCCTTTAAGGGCAGTCTGTGATATAAACCTTAGCTGGATAGCCAGCAGTGAAAATCTTAAGGAGCTAAAATATAATTGTGGACGTATAGCATATGAAACATACAGGTGAGAGGTCTAGATTCTTAGCTCTTAACCCCGTTTTTCAAATACTGCTTCTTGAAAGATACTCCAACATTTATTAAAAGAAGAAGAAGAAACAACAAGTAAGTCAAGCATGGAAACCGCCAACAGCTGATACGCGACTCAGCCAGAGGTTCCATCGCTCACAGGGAAACATGAATTGCTGTGTGTCTAATGAAAATATAATGCCATGTTTGTTTTCCTTGTCTTGTTTCTCAGCAGCTCCTCTTGGCAATGTTTTTCATCGCTATTTATATGCAGGCTGTCTTTCAGGTATACGCGACAGCGATATTACATAAAAATGCACCTTAAGCGACATCTCACTGAAAATCTGATATAAAACGGTTCCACTGTCGACTTAAAGGCACACATTTCCAAGATGGGTGAGAAAAGTCAATAAACTTTTTTTTTAAAATTATCCCAATGGCTCTTTTCCTGGACTCTGAGATGTCTAGTCTGCTTGGAAGCGGCAAAAACGGCAGCACAAAAACGGCAGGACATCAGTAGACCAAGCGTGGTAAAGGCGAGAATTTCTTTTTGCTTACTTCTCAAAAGTAAGACGATTTCTAGTTTTGCTTAAGCACTTGAAGGCAAGCAGTAAAAAGTGTTGATAATTTCAGGAATTCTGGATGAAAAAAAAAAAATGGCATGATGATTGTAGCATTTAACGATTTCCAAATGGAGACACTGTATTTCGTTCCAAGGGAGGCAACTGGTACTGTAGGAGCTACTGACTAAGCGATTACTCATACATTGACGCAGACACAGAGACAGACACCTTTGTCTGTGATTGATGAACCATGAATCATCACAGGGGCGGACCAACATGGGGATTGAAAGACATAATGAAAGAGGATTTCGAAAATTGTAAAATATTATTAAACTTTCTCATAACGGTATTGGTGTTTCATTACAAAAGGCTACATAACATTTGGCAGAGTTTATATTAACATTTGCATACAGGGTTATCATCAGCGTTTAAAAACTTATTAATTTTATTCCAATGAGGTATTTCGAGATTGGTCACATGACCGAGGTAACATCACTCACATGTGGCTTTGTTTATATGATCTGACAGATTTGAAAGCTCATCATTCGTCAAAATTTGTCTGCCTTGCGCAGAGCAAGCAAACAAATCAGCGTGTGAGCGAAAATCCTCGGTCATGTGATTTTTCTCGAAATACCTCATTTGTTACACACGAATAAAGGATTGCAGAATAACAGATACAGAATTTCATTTTTGAAGAGGTCAGACTATAGGGTAAAGGATGCACCACGCATATACACCGACAATAATGCATGGGCCGAGAAAAAGTCTCTTTCAGCAGATAGTTAAATGCTCATCTAAAGCTCACCACACATTTGTGGAACACTTCGTGTGTTTCGCCTCTGCTCACAGCTTCCTCGTGCCAACCACCTGTGCCCTTTCCATTTTTTTTTCCTCACAGTTTTTCCCCTAAACTTGACGAATGGACCTCGCAGATTCCAAGCGATCAGACGCATATGAACTTCGCATAATGCCAAAAACGTTCACACAATGGAAATGTAACCTAAATATAATCACGGACTTGAACTTGTCTGTTTTACCGTCCTGCGCTAGATACCAGGAAGATGGAAAGGCGGTAAGGGAGAGAGGCAGGAAGGAGTGGAGACTTTAGAAAACGCTTTCAAGAAAGACAAACCATCCGTGACATATCAACGAAAAGCTACAACGGAAAGTGCACCTCCTAGCTGTACATTCTATTTGCATCCTTGCCTTGATAGGATTTCTTTAAATAGAAAAGCCTTAATGTTAAAAAATAATGGACTAAAAAAACGACAAAATTTTACCCTGTGTCTTTACGAGAATGTGAAATCTCTCCGAATAATAAAGCAAAGCCAAAGTGAAAATATTTATGAGCGAGTGACAAAGAGCTGCTTCCAGAAACTGTCTCCAACTACGAAAGTAGGAGTGACGCTGTCCATTAGGGCACAACTTTTAACAGGGGTTAGACGGATATTTTGTTAGGAGAAAAGAGAACTGTCTGTTTCCAACAAATAAAACTTTTCGGTTAATCTATTCTTATTTAAGTTCGAGCTGGACAGCATTTAAGTAACATGCAGTAAGCTAAAAAATCGTTTTATGTTATTGAAAACAAACAAACAAACAAACAAACAAACATGCCATCCCCATAATTTAGATTCACGAGAAAGTCTCCATCAACAGAATGTGCTCATGTACGATTATTTCATTTCACTACTGTGACATTAAAAGATTAAAGTTCCATTACTGTAAAAACTGAGAGACTTTTAAAGTTGGCTGTCTTTCATCTAAAAGGAAACACATGATTTGTTTTTCATTTCTGTCCAATCAATACTAGGCATACAATGTCATAACCTTCGTTCCTTTGGCGAGGCTGTAAGATGCTAAGATCTTTTCTGTACCAGTCAGCATTCGTTTTTATTTTTATTTTTTATCTCAGCTGAAATAGCGCAGGGAAATGGAAAGGCAGTCTTTACTGTCCTCCATCCTTCAGGCACCTCTCTTGTCCCTGGCATTGGATTGCTATTTATCTTTTCAAGCCGGCCCTACTATGCATAGGTACGTCATTACCCTATGGACGCCACAGGGATGGCCTTACGTGACCCGACAGTGGTGGAGAAAACTGGGCCGTCTCTGACCAGGGGAATGAAATCGACCCTGCCCCTATAGTGTTTATCGTGGCGCTGTCGATAAAACTACTGAGGTTATTTCATTTTCCACAACATGGAAGAATCATCCATAAATATGATCGTTTTATTTTGTTTCATGTTCACGGTAGTCTTCTTCATGCTGATAGGTGTGTGTGTGTGTGTGTGTGTGTGTGTGTGCGTGTGTGTGTGTGTGTGTGTGTGTGTGTGTGTGTGTGTGTGTGTG